>JAGDQP010009009.1:8628-60804 GCA_022664845.1 Lepisma saccharinum
AAGAAAATGCTTGAATTTATTGTAACGTTAAATAATTCTGACTTATTTAACAGTTCCGAATTATGTTATGTTTTTCGCGCAACGTGATGCTCTTCCTTATGATTGTTCCCCCTTAATTAGATCTATAAATCGATGTGATATCCTAATTAGTACATGTGGGTCCGCAGCCATTATGTAAATGGGTGTTGGAAAATTAAGTAAAGCTTGGTGAGTTTACAGTTACAATACTTTTTTTAGTAGTTGACAATTATTTCTAAGAATTGTTTTCCATTGTCCTGTTTCTTGAGTGTTGTGAGAGTGGAATATTTTTAATTACAATTGTTCGTTATTTGTTGAAACAAATTATATTCATTGGGGACAATAAGATACACAGCTCCTCGTAAGGAAGATAGGATCATGGCGATGTATTCTACTGTTTGTTCCAAAAGACAGATTGCTGAACTGCCTGGTGTACGTCATATTGTAGTTACGGGACGAGTTACTATAGTGGGTCTGTTTTCGCAATATAGTGATGAGAATGAATGCCTCTTTGTGTGCCTAAAACTACTGTAGTTGTGGTCATGGACTTCGTCGGATTTTTGACAATTTCTGGATGCAGCGTTCTGCAATCGCTGCCCATAATAATTTGTAACCACCCCGGGTCACACTTATGGAGGATGTAGCGACAGTCGTCACCGGTGTGCCCCACAGCTGCGAATTTTAGAAAATTACTTTCTGTGTTATTTTAATTATTATTACTAATCTTTTAAGGTCAAGTAAAGAGACATAGAAATTTGGTCGTCAACAAAGGCATTTTCATAATTAATTATTTATAGTTTATGAGTAACTAAGTGACAAATTCCTCCAGTCACTTTAGTTTATTGTACCGACCAGCATAACCTGACAGAGCAGGTTATGCTTTAAAGGAAAAAATATTAATAGAAACACAATACACGTGCACCAACTAGTAAATAGTTGGTTTATATTAATCAATACTTCGCATACTCCTATTGCGAGAAACTGTGATTCTCTTTTGGTGGTAAATGCGTAATGCTGCCCCTGGATGCTCTGGGGGACACGCCGACTCTTTCAATTGAAGAGTAGTGGTCTTTTAGTGAATGGAAGGGAGCTATATTCTATTGTTGAGTAGAGAGAATAGTGCACTCTTGTTGCGCGAGGCTGCCTCTTGGCTTTCAGAGGGACTCCCGCATCTTGGAAAACACGAGAGATCTAATCAAGTCTCTCATTATTCGAGAGATCTATCTGCTCTTGCCTAAAAATTGCTGTTCGTGCGAAAATTTCTTGTCCTTAGGGAAGATCACGTGGAAGTACTCCTCATTCCTGAGAAATCTCTTAGTACCTTCTCGCCGCCAGAACAAGCTACACATCTGTGTTTCTGGACATCTTGCAGTGGAGTTCCCGTCACCACCTTTTGTAGTAGCTTTGAGGTAGTTATTTCCTGTTGGGAGAAGTCATGTAAGTGCTACTGGCGCTTGAAGCAGGGATGAACAAACCGTTATATATACCGCCCGAACAGACCTGGAATGAAGGGAAACCCGAACTAGACGTCAGAGTTATTGGAGACAGAAAGATTACCGAGTTTGAATACTCTGGAATTAGCACACGAGACGTAATAAACGCTCCCAGGGATGTAATATGGAATTTCTTGCAGAAGGCGAGACCGAAAGCTGGGACGGCACCGGAAACGAGTGGCCGTGTGAAGATTGTGCCGAAAACAACCGGGATCCTACAAGGCAACCAATGGCAGAGATGGAAATACATAAAGTCAATGGAACTGCTGGTGAAAATATCTTGAAGATGTATTCCATGATGTGTGAAATTAGAGAACTCAAGCACGCTAGAACAGAGAATGTCCCAGAGCGTTAACAAAATGAAATGAGAAATATCTCATAGGCTAATTGAAATGAATTGAAACTTGAGTATGAAGTTCCAAGAGAATACGAGTCTCATCGAGAACCAGATTGGTCAGATGTCAAAAGAAGTAAGAGATGTAGTAAAAAAAGTCATCCGCAGGTAAAAGACGATGTTAAGCAATTAATAGAAAACATAACCAACTTTAAGATTGCATTAAAAAATTGCAGAGAGAACAATTTACGATAAAAATGAAGGAAGAAAATACCCAAACCCAGCTAGAAGCGATGATTGAAGCAAAGTTCGGTGAAGTGGTAGCCAAGGAATATCAAGTTCAGAAAAAAATGGAAGACGTTTTGGAGAGATAAGTTGGAGTAGTAAAGGTTCAAATACAAGCCCAGATGGAATCATGTATCAAAGAAGTTAAGGGGAATATCCAGAAATTAACAGAAACCAAAGATGAAACTTCACGACTCAGTCGGAAGAAGTAACTGACTATACCGTCTACAGGAATCACTAGTGAGCGAAAGAAAGGCGGAGTGAATGACTCGCGCGAAGAGACCTCGGTTAAGGAAATTATTCAAGAGAAAGTTAATTAGAGGAAATGTGACGGACACAAACACGCGCGCAAACGCAGGAAATTTGTATCAAAGAAAGTGCACCAACCAACCAAAGGGGAACCTGCCGAGGAGTCCGATGAAAGCTCAAGTTCGTCATCGGGAGATAATAATAGCCAGAAGAAAAATGAATGCCGATGCTTAACCCAAAATAAGGTACGGAAGGAGGACGAACAATGAAAAATCAATGGAAAGGGAGATCTCCATGTACGGTTGACAGAATATCGTTGGTTTACTACATACGCAGAGGCTAAAGAGATCTTTCAACGAAGTTTTTAATCAATCAATTAGAAAGAGAAGCTTCATTGTTCGGAAATTCTCGCAGCCCAATGGATACAAATACTACCTTTTGTTTTGAAAGAAAAGCACAATCGTGGTACCTGTCTAATTTGGACAAGGTCGATAATTATGACGATTTCCGCCATCATTTCCTACAATATTACGACTCCGAGAGTATAACAAGTGCACGATTGACCCAATTGAAGACTACTTGTTATAATGGGAAATATGATGGAAGCTTGGAAAAGTCTGTGACAAAGAGGTACAACCAGATGCGGGAATTGGATAACTGGAGTTCGGAAGAACAAATAGGCAATTATATTTTATATTTATTAATCGGGTCTGTTCGAAAAGAGTTTGCTGCAATGAATCATCTCATGTTGCTGAAAGTTCTGAACGATCCGAAAGTTGGAACTAATTCCTGACAAGCCATTGGAACGTAATATTCAACCTTACGGAAAATGTTATGAAGAGATTTCCAGAAAGCGATTCGCCAAGACAACGTCTGTCAATGAGATAGAGACAACACCCAACAAAGCAATGAAAGAACCAGAGCGTAGATGACCGCAGAATGACCGCCATGAACCAGGTAGAAGGAACTACAGAAGAAAGGACTGGCGAGGGCATCGATGGCGAGGATCATATAGTTAAAGCGCATCCAATGGACGACTGGAACCCGAGGCGCCTGGCGAACGCACCTGTAAGGATCGTCGAGAGGTTCAAACGATAGGACAACCTGCCGAATTCAAGAAACTTGAAGACCGGACGCTGTCACTTTGTAGACCCAGTAGATGACTGGAAACACTGCAAATTCTGTATATAGTGTATTATAGCGTGTATATGTACGTGAGCTTCGAAAGCTTAGTGTGAGAAGGGTTAACGTGTTTGTAGATCATCGATGACGATAGTGAACATTTAGTATTTCTGCTGTACCTTGTGTGAATACCTTGAAGACAATGTACAGACTTGACGCCATTGTCGTTCGCTAGTAGTATTGTATTTCCAGTTTATTAAGGATGTTAAGGATGTGCGCAGCCATTGGTGATATAAGAACAGAGGAAACATAATTTTTGAGGATAGGCACATAAAAGATATACCTCGGGCTATGCAAATACCCACCAACCCCAGATTGCGGTCTTCGATAACGAAGATTGTCAAGGAGAAGCCACGGAGAGAGTAAGCTAGACCCTTGAAAAGTGGTACCCTCATAAGGGGGAGGAAGAAATCTTCGGATGGAAATGGAGCAGCCACAAAAGGAAAGGCACCGAAGAGCAGAAAGGAATCTCCGGAGATGAAGGGACGCAGCACAGGATGCAAGATACATGAAAGAAACTAAAAAGATTGCCCCACAGAATGGTTTCCTGCGACGCAGATGTTCGTATAGGATAATGGAACAACATATACATAATGGAAGAACAGGGGAAGAAGAATTGGGGACTCATGCTGGAGAAACTCCAACGAACTAGCGACGAGTGAGGTGTATAGTGTCAAGTGATCAAGAATGTAGTGTATCTCTCTAGAAGCTCAGTATCATAATGGTGATATTGGTTATAAGTGGAGCCGTTACGCACACAAGGAGAGAAGCCATTCATAATTGATGCCGTAATTTATTTGGTTAGTGCCCTAATGCTGAATCGCGTGACTGATGTGGTAATCAGTTCGAACAGTTCACGTCGCAGAGGTTCGGAGCCCGTTCGGGAGCCATGTTTAACCGTCCCGGATCACGCTTATGGAGGATGTAGGGGCTGTCGTCACGGGCGACAGATGGCGTGCGACGCTGCAAACTTTAGAAAATTGTGTTCTATGTTATTTTAATTATTATTAATTACATTTTAAGGTCTAGTAAAGAGACATAGATACTTGACAGTCAACAAAGACATTTTCTTAATTTATTATTTATAGTTTGTAAGTAATTAAGTGACAAATTCAACCAGTCACTAGTTTACTGTACCGACCAGCATAACCTGACAGAGCAGGTTCTGCTTTACAGAAAAAGGTCAATAAAACACAAATACACGTGCGCCAACCAATACACAGATGGTATATTAATCAATACTTCACCTACTCCTATTGAGTGAGACTGCGATAGTCTCTTGGTGGTAAATGCAAAGGGATGCCCCTTGATGCTACGACGGACACGCCGCCTCTTGAAATTCAAGAGTAGTGATCTCTTGGTGAATGCGAGAGAGCTATATTCTCTTGTTGAGTCGACGGAATAGTGAACTCTTGGTGCGAGAGGCTGCCTCTTGTCTTCCGGAGGGCCCCCGGCCTCTTGGAAATTACGAGAGATCAATCTGCTCTTGCGGAGAGATAGTGCGGAAATCTTTTGTCCTTGGGGGAGATCAAGTGGAAGTACTTCTCGTTCTGAGGAATTCCATTAGTACATTCTCGCCGCCACAGGACCTGTGTTTCTGGTCATCTTGGAGTAGAGTTCTTGTCATCAATCTTTTGTAGTAATTTTGAGGCTAAACCTTTTCGAAAAAGTCCTGTAACTTCTACTGGAGCTCGAAGCAGGGATGAAGGAACCGTCATAAATTTTGGATCGCTAGATACATTTTATAATTCTGCAATGCCTTTCACCTTCTAATTACGCACGACGAATGTCAATTGTTTGTTAAACTTAGCGCATATTGTTATATTGGGCAACACCGTGCTGTGGCACCCCACACTTATGGAAGTCCGACAGCAATATAACATACGGCGTGCCCTTCACATTTGTTATCTTGCTTACTGAAACCCATCAAACATAGCTCAAGTTACATCAAATCCAAACCAGTTCAGTCAGTAACAGTGACAGAGAGAACAATATATTTGTAAGGTGGTAAATATTCAAGAGATAATAGTACAGGAAAAAATGAAGAAAAGATTCTAGTCGAACTGGTGGAAATTCGAACTGTCGGAAAATACAGCACACGTCGGCCATTATATATAGAAACATTAACAGAAATTAACAACAACAACAAAAATATATACAATATGTACAAGAATGTCAAGATAAAAATATTTACAAGTACAATTTGTTTATTTGAGCCCTAAATGTGCTTTTAGAGGCAAAAATATCAAAGGTCTGTGGGGGACATTTATATTTTGTAGCTACATATTTATGAGTGACCTTTGAATCAAGTTTATTCTCGGTTTGTTTACATAATAGAGGCCTACACTTCGTGTTCTGATAGGTACACGAAAGCAGATTTTTTGACAATAAGGTCTCACATGGAATATTCTGTTTAACAATTTTGTGCAAGAAAAGAAGATCACCAACCGTGCAACGAGCTTCAACTGATTTTATATTCAATATTTTCATTAAATCCGTATTTGAGAACGTACGTAATTTGGGAACTCTGACTCTTATTATAGCAACAAAGAAATTTATAATAAATTCTAGCTTAGTAAGATGCGTAGAACATGCTATGAACCATATAGGCTAGCAATATTCAATAGTAGGTGGCACATAGGACTTGTAAACCAAGCTAAGTTCAAATCGATTTCGAATTCCTGTGAAGCGGTAGATCAAACCTAATGTCCTCATAGCAAATCGAGTAATTTAAGTAATATTTTCAGAAAATGTGAACTTGCTCTCAACAACAACAACAAGGTTTCTGAAAGAAGAAACAACATTTACATTTATTTTTAATGGTGAATTAGTAATGGATTGTGTCTCTTGTCCATAGAAAGAGCTGCACATTTCTGAGGATTTAGCTTTAAATTCTAGATATCGCACCATGTAACAAATTGAGATATGTCATCTTGAAAGCTTAAAGCAAGGTGGAGAGTCGAGATTTGTCTGTAAAATTTGCAGCCCTCGGCAAATAAGATAATCTAACTTAAGGAGTGTGAATAAAGCATTGGTAGGCCATCTAAATATAATAGAAACAATATAGGTCCTAGAACACTCCCTTGAGGAACTCCAGAGAGAACGGGAATGAAGCTCGAAGAAGATCCAGAGACTATTACACGTTGTTGCCAACTATGAAGATAGTTCTGTAAAAATCCGCAGAATCCCGAAATTCACTGGAGTAAAGATGGGTCTAGATAAGCATGATTATTTTATCAGCAAAGATACTAAATGTAATCACTGCCATCCAATCGGACAATGTCAGTTCCTTTTATTGATAAAATGCAAATCTCTCAGTTCTCTGTGAGTATGTTTCTGAAATTTAGCTCGTTCATGAATGCGATCCCCACTAGATACTCGATAAGATCTTAGGGCGAAATTGCCTATCCTGTCAATCGGACAAACGTAAATTAAATTATATTGATTAAAAATAATAATAAAATATTCGCTGACAAAATTCAACATTCCATTTACTGAAAGAAGTAAACACAGTATTGATACGTGACAGTGATAGAGCGTTACAGATCCCCTGTTCTGTTACAGATGAGCTGATGACTTGTATTGTATTAATATGGAGAATGCATTTGTAAAATTTCCTCTTCTCTTTAACTTTTCCGAGAAAGAAGCGCTTAGCGATAACAAGAAACTTCAAAACTGTTGTTTTAGAACCAGGAATGTACTTGACTTGATTTTTTTTTCGCTCGAAGCCTGCTGAAAATATTGGCACAAAACCTATTTGTACACCTGAATATAAGATCTAGAATACAAGGGGAGTTTATTTATTAAATGTAAATGCAATGGTTTCATAGACATATGAGTTTGACATCAGAATTGCCACAAAGTGGAAGGATTAACACATCAGTTTTCATGACACATATTTCCAGCATCAGATTTGATAAACCTTAGAGGCCGGAGGTCGATCTTTACGAAGTTTTCCCCTCTTTTCCACAACAACACGTTTCTACACAAATAGTGAAAGATTCTCTTTTTCTGTTTTCTTTTCCATTTCTAACGTTTCACTCAATTTACAGACACGTTGTCGTGTAATAGAAGGTGGGTAATGCAAAGTCAAGTTTTACAAGTTTTTAAGTAAGGGATGTATATCATGTTTCAAAACAAAAACATCGCTTCGTATCTAATGCCTTTTTACATTTCGTACACTTCACGAGCATAAATACAATTATTATTTGGAGTACAGGTAGTAAATTCTGTTCTACGCTCACTTTCGCAAGGTGTATATCTGGCATCTTTCTGCAAAAAGGAAGGATTTATTTAATTATATCTACTGTACACTAACTATTCTGTATAATACACTGCATATATTTTTAATTTGCCAGTGCGTACTCGGATAAACTGTTGACATTTTCCTGATGCTTTGCGGGAATCCTATAGCTTAATTAGCTTCAACATACAAAAATGTAGTTATGGTAACCTTTTACTGGTATGGTAACAGCGAGAACGTGTTCCGTTGCGTAGACATCCATGTGCGTTAGTACCAGGATGTTCTGGAAGCAGTTCTACTGTACGAACATTTGCTCTAAATTATATCAAAAGGCATTGAGATCACTATCTATGCCTGGTCCAGAAATAGCGACAAATTGTCCGCTCCCATAGACTCCCAACCGCATAAGTGTCAAAAACATACGTTGCCAGTGTTTCGGAAGCTATTAGAAGCTCTGCCGACGAAGCTTATATATCCCTACAACATACGAAAGGGGAGCTACAGTTACCTACCTCTGATATGAAAATCACGACAAACTTTTGCTTACTTAGATTTCCACTTCAAATTGATTTTTATGTTCTTTAGGCATCTAAGGCTCAGACCGGGATAAAGGGAGGAAAGGATTCGGGAAGGTATCAACCAGGGCCTATGCTTAACGTGTCATCGCGGCATCTACCTGGTGCGACTGAGGACACAGCCTGGGTAAACCTCAGTTAGAATGATTGATATTGAGATCGAACCCACGACCTTCCAAATGCTACGCCAACGCTCTGCCACTGAGCAACGGCAGCTCGATCTTACATTCCTATGTCCGTAAGCGCTGAAAACAGCATGTTGCTAATGTTTCCGTGAAACAATTATAGACTCCATGGAGGAATCGTAATTAGCTCTATACGGTACCGAGAGATAGCTGATGTCGCGTTCCAAGCCTGCTTCAGAAATTGCAAAATACTGTCCTCTCTCTTATGTTCCGTATATACATGTAAATTCGAAGTGCCGGAAACAGCACCTGGCAGTAATTTGTCGAAGAAACTACACTGCAAAATTGGAAACACGCAATGGATGAACATTACTCTGCTTTGTAGAGAAACAAATATATAATATTATGTGTTTTTGCCTCTTGACTGTAAAATGTGGACATACATTAAGCCCCTCTTTGTAATGAGTGGTGTACTTAACGTCATTTAAAAGTTAAACATTTTGCTTAATTTTAAGTGTAAAACAACAGAAATTAGTGGAAGTAATTTTCACGCAATATTTAACTAATAATACGCTTCAATTTCCAATCTTTTCGGATCAAAATGTAAGGTTAATCTGAACATTTTAGGAACATACGAGTAGAACATATGTAGAACGTACTAGTAAGTTCTGGGTCAACGTTTATGTAGTTGTTAGTTAAACGTAAGGGAATAAAAGGAGTAGCGTTAGTTTTTTTTTACTCAGCATAACGCCATGTCTGATTTACATATGAACGCAGGATGACGTGCGTGTACGATCTACGTATAATTGAAAGGAGAAAACAGTAGAACGAATATTTGCTTTTGTTTTGATGCATTTAAGATCTTCAGGGTTGATCAAGGAACGTACCAATTCTGAGTAAATCATTATGACTAATAAGAATTTACGTCAACATATACAGTGGTGGTTGTTCTTGTGACTAAGCTTACTAGAAGAAATAATATAGTGAACACTGTTATAATCAAAGACTAATGGACTTGAATAAGAATATGTGATAACAACAAATACCTTAATATAGTAGAATACCTTTTTTCTATACTTTAGTATTAAAGAACTTGATGTAGTAGAAAAACTAATACACTAACATTATACTAATTCGCTTTGAATATATAGCACTTTATTAGCTTGTAATGTGATATCACGTGTTGGATATTATGTGTAGAATATTTATTTGAATTATGCTTATAACTTCGAAATAGTATATAACACACTGTTCTTTTACTTGATATATCAGCTGTTCTTCACATGTACTTTGCTTGTATGCATTCTCATGTGGGTTATATATAAAATGTTAATGATTCACTAAACACTGATGTCTTAGCTGTTATCACTTATAGGTATGATTTCTCATGTATATATAATAACATGTAACGTGACCCTCTCGACTGTCAAATATAACAAAATATACTTTAAAGTCCGATGTCCTTTTCATCAGTACTGATGACTCCTATATTTAATTAAAGATTATATGAATATTTCTATATATAAAACAATATACACTTATGATTGAACTTATATATAAAATATTTTAGAGAAGTCTTAGATGAAAAAATACACTACCTTTCTAGAAAAAAAAATAGAATATTATAATATAAAATATATACTGTCTTTAATCTTCTACTTAGAAATTTCACAATGAGTAAGAGTTATTTTTCTTTATTCCTATGACACTTGTTTGCTCTATTTGCTAACTTTTACCAACTCGAAGTTCAGTTAAGAATATCACTTCTGCCACAATGTCCGATGAATAGTCTTTTATATTTTAAGGCTTTTCTTTAAACATAACGAAGTCTATACGATGTTGATCAGCCCTACTACTATTAGTTTCTTTGAAAATAGTATCCTATACTATTCACTTGTGTTAGGATGTATATACTCTTGAATGCACCAATATTAATGTATTTTCCACTGAACCTATTTTGCACTTTTGACGAATGGATATTATGGTACTGCCTTGACGTCTATAATACTTTAAATCTCGTAACTGGCACTATCCAATGTCTCCAATTCCATAAATCTATGGTTCTTATTACGAAAAGTCCTGGTAATTAATAATCCTTTCTAAACACAGTCTTTTATGAATAATTACGTAACTAAATTCCCTTTCAAGATCTTCTCTATTAGCATGGAAACTTCGACGATCTTCTAAAAATACTAGTAATTATGTGGTATTCAAAATCCTCTCTTAATTAAAGAACAAATTTGAGGGTAGCAACTAAATGGTGTACAGAGCAAAACTTCATGGACTATTACGCTTTCCTAACCAGCTGTCTCACGGATGTAACGTTATTTCCTTCTTTACGACCACGCTTTCCTATGACGTTAATATATTGGACAGTTACATACTTCTGCCAGCTCCCAAGCGATTAGCAAGCCCAAATCCACAGCAAGGTAAGTGGTGGCGTTACAGCTAAACCTTCGCGTTCTTGCTAGAGCTCAGTTTATTTCCCAAGCGCTTTGCAGCGACATAAGGAAATATAATATTTTCCAAGCTAGCGAACACCAAACCAAGGTATTAACATTCAGAGGTTTTCTCTTCCAATTTCTCTGGCCAGTGTTCTTTTTTTTGGCTAGCCTCACCATTCAAACGGGTACGTCCTTTATTTCGGGTAAGAAGGGTAGGATGAAAGGAGTAGTTTCCTAAGGTAAGGTGGTCTGGGAGATTGAACAAAATTGTATTATCCTTTATTATAATAATCATGACATTATATGTTTGCTTATAATCATTATTTAAGGTTATAACATCAGTAATGGTGAGGAAATGAGCATGATGTGGACTACAGGGCCACAAACATTTAAGACAGACAGATGCATGATAATCTTCTTGCCCAGGGGCTATTCTGAGCCAAATGTTAAGACAGGTATGGCCCTGTTAGTGCACTGATGAAATCACTGTGCTGAAAATGGTGATGATTGATGTGGTGAATGAGAAGTGATGAGCTTTCAATGCCAAGTACAAACTTGTTTCCAGTGGTAGGTATGAATATAAACATATGGACCAGAATAGGTGGCGATGATGTTAGTAAGGAGAACGGTACGGGTGGCGAATTGCAGGTGTTTTAGTACATCTGGGCGTTGGAAGGGGTAGACGTTATGGAGTGCAACAGTGATGAAAGTCAGGAACTGGGTAACTGTGATGGGTTGTTACATAGATGTAACGGGTGTAGTCGGAGGTTTGTTTTCGGGAAGACGGGTAGGTACAAGTCCAGGGTTTGCAGGGTTTGGTCCTGAGCGGCCTTTACATTTGTAACTGAAAGTAGAGTGCTTTTCTCCACAGGTGTTACATTTGGGAGGTTGTTGAAGGTTACCAAGGTTGTGTTGTTAGGACAGGCAGAAGTATGGTGTGAATTGTAGATCTGGCGACGTTCACAACGGACAGGTATTTTAGGCGGAGAGTGAGATGCTTCAAGTCTGTAACGTCTTTTGTAAATGTGTGCACCTGTGGTTAGTAAGTCGTGCCTTTCTTTGTTTTCATGCGTAAACTTTTAGTAAGTATGTAACCCTCAGTTTGTAGTTCTTTTTGTGCCTCCTCGTCAGTTATCATCGGATCCACACAACGAATCACAACAGACCGGGTGCTCACCGTGGGAGTGCTGGATGTTTCAGTTATTTATTCTTTAAGTGAGTAAGTTTCGCAGTTTGACCAAAGATCTGAAAGCTGTATTTGTTACGAGTTGCTGGTCAGAAGATTGTACAATGATGCTGTTTCTGGTTGGTATGAATCTTGTTATAGCTTGACGAGGAGCGTATTTCAGAAACTGAATTAGTAGCATCTTTGAAGTCAGAAATTTTTAATCATATACGGTTAGCAGAAATGAGTAGGGAACACTCATCAAACAACTTTCGCTTCCTAGTTTTTTTACTCTTCCACATTAGAAATCTGCTCTGACGGTGAACTTCTACTATTGGGTTCTTCCTTTCCCTCACTCTGATTGTTATTTTGTGTTCCTCGTAGATTTGTATGATCGTGCTTGTTCTTCCAAGAATACTTCCATTTTTTTCTTGTAAGTAAAATTTTCTTCGCCTTTTTTGTATATTGTTCTGATCTCGACCTCCACTATCGGATGCACGTTCCGGGTTTCCATCTGTTTTACTGGTAGATTGCACTGCTGATTTTGTACCTTGTTTAGACATCTTCACCTCTCCTATATGAACTTGTTTGGAAGGGTAATCCAAGCGCCTTTAGGATTGGAATGTAGTATTTACTTGCAAAACTTTTCCACATCTCATTATTATCATAAATGAGCTCCAGCTTTCTGACAACTTCTAACAGGTCAATTAATTCTTGAATACGAGCAGTTGATAAGTGGCGTTGATAGATTACTGGCAATAGTGTTATTATGCTATTACATAACTGCAGTTCATTCTTATTCTCAACTAATTCTCTAATTTGCGTATATCTCTCTATCACACTCTTTCAACAGTTGAATAAACCTTCTGGTAAAATGGTATCGTGCGCAATCGAGTCAGCTTTGCGTATGATAGATCTTCTGATTGATAAAACTGTATAAAAGCTTTCTTAAATTCTCTATATGTATCCAATATTTTAGTATTGGATTGGTATCAATAGAGTGTAGACCCTCTTAATACAAAAGGAATTGCCCTAATCCATTCTCTTTCAGGCAGACCAATAATCTCACATTCCCGTTCAAATTGCATCAGATAAGACTAGCTGTTAATGGTGATTTTTAAGCAGAAAAGGTTGTAAAAGACCGTATGTCCGATAATTTCAGTGACCATCAATTTGACTTATCCTTCCTCTTATGCTCTCTCCACTTTATTTTCTTATATGAATTCCCTTTTTCCGATGAACAACTTTCTCTCGATCTTCTTTCTTCCTCACTCCTGGATGAGCTATGCTTTCTTCGTCTGCTATATCTCATTTCGTCTTTATCATCATCAGAATATCAACTTTCTGTTGATGAAAATATATAAGGTTTAGGCGTCCTAGTGTATTCTAGTGAACACGCACCTCTTTCATCTTCAAGGTAAAGATAAAATAAATTGTATGGGCGGTAACAGCACTATGGCTTACGCCCACCCTTATCTTTGTCAGGTCTAAAAATAGCTGTTAACTAAAATGATAAAAGCTGAAGATGTAAGTTCTTCAGAAAAATAAAATCGTATTAAAAACTAAAGATGTATATTGTCTTTAGCATAAACGATAAAAATGTGAAGGCTGTAAATAATCCTTCACAAAAATAAAATAATACTACATAAAACTTAACAGCTATGTGACATAATAATCTCAGAGAGACGGAGATAAACCTGTCTCACGGACATAACTAAAAACTTTCCGCAACATACCTGGTTCATCCCCTAACAATGACGCCATGTCATTAATAATGTTATAACCTTGTCTGAGATGATTATATCCGGGACAATCTAAAAGCACGTGACGAATACTTAAAAACAAATTGCAATTAGTACAATGTCGTGGATCCAATCGGCGTAACAAATAACCGTGTGTCAGGGAACTATGTCCTATACGTAGACGACATAAAAGGACTTCTTCACGCCTACTATCTCGGCAAGATGATTTCCATGGAGCAACAGTGACCTTAATTTCTTTCAGTTTATTAGCAGCTACGTCATCCCATCGTCGCTGCCATTAATTCCGCGTAACCTGCCTATAGTATATCATCATGTCCTGAAATGGGACATGCTGAATATCAATGTTAGCTCCTAAAGAGGCCTTACGAGCAGCTTCGTCTGCCAATTCATTACCATGGATACCAACATGACTTGGCATCCACGAAAAGACAACTTCACCACCGGCAGAGCAGATGGCGTGGGTCTTACAGAGAATATCTTGCACGAGCGGATGTTTCGAATACATATTGTCGAGGCTTTGAACAACACTCTTCGAATCTGTACAAACAAGGATGCGGTTGAAACCATGAGCAAGACTAAAATCCAAAGCCTTTAAAAGAGCAGTGTCACACTCATCTTGACTTCTATACCTATCCTTGAAACTTTGCTCTGGACTATCCTTAATCTTTTGTATTACTGGATGAGTAACTTTATCACTTATGACTATCTGCTTTATTTTTTCCATTTCCTTTTCTACTTCACAGAGTGGTTTGTAATCTGATTTTTGAAACTCATTTCATTTATTTTTTCTGTGTTATGTAGTACTAGAGTTTCTATCTTATTTGTCAGATCCTCTTATTCTTTTATCCTTTCTTCTATTTTCTGCTCAATGCAAGCTATGCTTTGTTTACATCTATCATTCACTTCGCTAAATTTCTCATCTGTACTTTCAATCACACCATCCACTGTAGATTGATGTAATCTTGTAGCCTCTACCATTTCATTAAACCTGTAATCAGCCTATCCCGCTACACCATCTAATGCTATTTGTACCAGGTTTGTCATTATTTTCAATGTATCTCTTTGGACTTGCTCTAACACTTGAGCTATCTTTCCTTTAACCCTTTTTCTATTTGCCTGGTAAACTTCCTTGATCCGATTCATACGAGCGTTTAAACGATCAACTTGGATTGACACCTCTTCCCGAATTTTACTAATTTGTTTATTTCCGTCTTGTATGTGATCTTTAAATTTCTTAAAACGCTCATTCATTTCTTTATTTCCTTGTTCCATTTTATTTCTCGTCGCTATGTTTCCTTATTCGATTTTTGACATCATTTGTTCCTTCGTTTACTTTCATTTCTATGCTTCCTTCTTCCATTGTTGACATCATTCTCCGAAGCATAGATAGCATCTCTTAAATTTCTAGTTGCTCTGATTCCTTGTTATCGGTATGTTTTTCCATACTTCTTTCCATAGCGTTTTTCTTAGCGCTGCAGCTTGAATATGTTCAAAGGGAATCGCTGTCTACTGCCATCGTGGCTCCTGATTCAATTTCGTCTACTTCTATCACACAAGATGTATGAAGATGGCATCTGCAACCTTTACACAGTATACTTTCTTTATTCTTATCAATTTCTTAGCAGCATTGTACTTTCACTTTCTCCATGGTGACAGGACTCTTCACGCTACTCTTCAAACTCTGACTACTTGTCCCACTGGTATTCACTTTAGTTCTAATCTACAATAATCAATATGATGTTCAATGTGTCCCTAAAATATGACAGTTATTTATAGTTCTTAAAGTGTTTTTCTAATGGTGCTTAGTCCCTGTTCGGGCGCCATATGTGCTGCTTGTTCATGTGACTAAGCTTATTAGAAGAAACAATATGATAATCACTATTCTTATTCAAGTCCGTCAGTCTGAGATTATAACAGTGTTAACCATATTGTTTCTTTTAATAAGCTTTGTCACAAGAACAACCATCACAATACAAACCTATTAAGTGACTAGATCCGGGGACTCTACCCTTCATCTGAATCCCGAAATACTGAAGGAAATTAGATTACATTAGGTGCTTAACTACGCACTCAAAACTTCTCGGATCAACGTAGTTAGTGTGTGTTTGACATTGTAAAATAAACCATTATATTAAAGATCATACATTTGCACAGTATAATGTTGTATGTAGTTTTCAAGTAATTTAAGGTACTTGTGTAATACTACATGAACCATATTTAAATTCAAAAAATTGGTGTAGCTGAGCTTTATCTACTGTATGTTTGAACCTACTCTAATTAAGTTTTGGTTTAACGTTTACTTCTAGGAAGAACCGCAATTAGAATGAACGTTAAGTTCACCGAAATATAAACCGTTATCTCTTACTGATGAACGTTTATTCGTAAGGGATAAAAATGTATTTTTATAAATTTTTCAGATGAAGGCCGTGTCCCCAATTTTGACAGTGAACATTTAAAATTATTTATGGCAAAGACTACTTCCACTACCTATTACTTTCAATTAGACACGATGTAGGTACGGAGGCTACGGAAAATGAGCATAGCTCTTTACGCTCAAGTGATAGATTTGTTCTTTAAAGCATAAAACAAACACGTTCCACTATGGCAGCCAATTTAAACCGTCTACTGTCACGTTGGAAAATATTATTCCATAGTTTGTATCAAACTTTATCATCAAGAAACCGTTGTTAGACTTTTCCAATTTGCTGTGGTTGGGCTAACATTTCTATTATGTTAACCCGAAAAAATGATATCAGTGTTTATCCCCTACGCGTTTACTGCATCAAAGATGGCGTTTGAACTTGTGTTTATGCTATGCTATGCTTAGAATGGCATTAATGTAAAACTTATATTGATGGTCTAGTTGTGCGAAACATGAAATTCATAAGTAGTTAACTATGGTTTTCACGACTTGTACAAATATTAAAGACGTATGAAAGCAAAACGTTAGCGATTTCTTTAGTCGATGGCATTCGCATCGGTTAATTGATCCAACATCCTTGGATGGATGACGTTTACGAATTGTTAGCAACACATAGGGGAAATTGTATTTTTGTCTTCAGTTCTTGTACCGTTCACTCAATCAGTTGTTTCACTTCATATTTTTTCTCGCTTCAGAATTTAGATTTCAACAACTGTATATTTCCTATTTAGGGTCAACTTAAGGTATTTACTCGATGCTAACTACTTTCATGTTTTATTGTTTGCTTTTGCTACGAATATCATATCAGCTTTCTTTTGTGGAGCATGAAAGACAGCAATTTCTTATCTCGTCAGTTTATTTTTGGTTGTCCTTGTGAATATAGTAATGGAAAAACTACGCAAACTACGAACAAAATGTAAATTAAAATCGTATGCTAAAAGAATAATTATCATTCAGAAGGTTGTATGCTCGATTACATTGGTCGACAATCCTGACAGATTTTCCATGGCTTTCCTTGAGTTCTACCAGGAAAATGCTGGGATGCGACCTTCAACATAGGCCTTGGTCGACACCTTCCCGAAATCCTTCTGCCTCCCCTATTCCGGCCTGAACCTCCAATGCCTAAAGGCGATGAATAAAATTTTAATTTCAGATTCAAAGAATAATTGTCAAAGTTTCCTAAATTTGGGTAACAGATACATGACTTATTTTCAACAGTGCCAATTTAAAAAAAATGGTTACAAAGTATGCGACAGTAGAGTGCCATATGCCTTTTTTCTTTGCGTCAGCTCATCAAGTCTGCAGCTATTATAGATAGTTACATTTCAAGACATTCTCTCACTCTTCTGAAACGTACGTCATCTGAAAAATAATCTGAAAAATGATACAATCTGAAAAATGTGTTATATATATAATCCTTGTGTTTTTACAATCTCAAAAATACTTTCATTTTAAATCGCGAGACACGAAATGGCGAACATTTCCCCGAAATGACGTGTTCTGTTCCGTAAATGTAACATTTTTGACACATTTCTGATAAGGAACTCAAAGCTGTTTAATATTCGTTTATATTTAAAAAAAATAGTGTGTCCCAAGAAATTTACTTTTGCTGGACTTTAGAATCTGCGTTAATACATGTACGCCATGAAACAGGAAATAGCATGAATGCTGTTGCAACATTACTATATAGCCAAGTTCCAGGACGTGCATTATCAAAGAATTTGTAACCGAATGTTTCATACTAGTTTATTATAAGGCAACTGAATTGTCTATTGTTTGTCTTTACTTGAAACTCATATCCATGATGCATTTAGATAATCCAAAAAGTAATATAGTAGAAAGTAGAGGTTTCAATATGTGTAAATTCAGTAAATGGCAAAAAGTAAAGAAGCATTGAAACACATTTTAATACGTTCTTACTATGTCTCTATCTCGTATGCCTTTACAAACATGTGATTTGTGCAGTCTGGATGGCAGTTACAAGGGTATCCTTTTTCTCGTAATTCCTTCTCCCAAACTTCGTTCACTGGAAAAGAAATATAGCCATTTAGTGAAAGCATACATTATAAACAGTATTTTCATACACCGTTTGGAAAATCTTAAGAACAATGTGAAACTATAAGAAAATAAAAGCAATTTCTCACTTATTTGGTCAACAGATATAAATATGCGGCAGTTTCGATTCTGTAGATAAACCGTGTACCCTTTTCCCCTAAGACAGATGTAATGAAAGGATATATCCTAAAGGAGCCACGCGCCTTACATCTTCTTTTGGGAATGACAGTGCTAGAGTGAAAAGTGTTTTTAACATAGATCTATGGGAATATTATGAGGACCTAAAATGATCCCAGAAAATGTTTGAGGAATCCATGGAGAACACTTGGCCACCTGGAAGCAATTCAAACACAGGAAAATGTTACCGAACAACTGAAGTGTCTCATAACGTAATTTTGGTCTTATGGTGCCGCTTTTCTGAGTCGGCTAATTCGACGAACAGAAGGCCAGGTTTGGCGTTTGTCAACAGCGGAAAAAAATACTGGTCCGGAGGAAATTACTGTTCTTATATGCGTTACTGGTCCTGTGAGAAAGATGGATAAATGCAACATAGACTTTGTTTATTGACTGATGATTCTAATCCCGACTAACACGATTGATACGACGTATCAACCAAAAGTTACGAAATCCCCCCGTCGGCCGAGCAATTTGCGGCGGTAGGCCATCGGCTCGAAGGTCCCGGATTCAAGTCCCGGCAGGGGAATGGGTGTCGATTTTAACAGCTAAAGGCGAATGGTGACGGGCCGAAATCCAAAGTTACTAAACTGGCCCATAAAAATATAGTTTACCAAAGTTTACGAAGTCCGTCCACGTTTGAATATTGTAAACTTGGAATTTTTAACTGTATCATACTGTACTGGTTGTCGCGTTAGACCCATGTAGCTATAAATGTACAATTCCCAAGCTTTCGAAACTATGTAATTCCGAAATTCAGTCAAAATTAATTACAGTTCACTACGACATGGTTCGTTATTTTAGCGTGCTATCAAAACTCAAAGTTTGTCGTTGCAATCCCTTATATAAAAATGATCTCGGAGTAGCCGAAAGATCACTCACTTTCTGTGTTCTTGATCACAGGTTGAGTTACGGCCGTGGCTTGTTGATCCAAATCGTTTGCAATCCAATTAACAAATAATGTTTGAAGCTCATCAGTTCATTCAGGTAGCTAATAACAATTCAATAACTATACATATGCATCATTCATAAGATATTTACATCAAAGTTGTCTTGTTCTGCAGTATGATAAGTGTTTTAATTTTCGCGTTATGCCCCATAATTACAGTTGAGCCGATGTCAACCAACAGGAATGAAGACAAATTGTTATTCTGGACCTAAGACAAACTTTATATAATTATTCAGTATTAGTGCTACTGGGAGACAAACTCCGCATACTATAGTAATTATATTTTAACATGGAAGATTAATTAATTTGAGTTATAAAAGTTAACGTTCAAATATTATATAACTAGACATAAAATTGAACACAAAATTTTAGGACGCATTTACAAATGTGCTTCAATGTCTATCAACGACAGATCTAAAGGTTGGTTATTCTTAGTACATTCTCGGTTCACCTACAACAGGGCTTATTCATATCTAACATTTGTCATAAACATGGCTATCTTATGCTGTTGATCATTTAGTAAAGAATGAAGACGTATTTGCAAATGAAATCTAACAATTCAAGGCAGAAGTAATGAACACATCAATGTTACTAAAAGCATAGATAATGTTTTCTATGAAATAAGTAACTAACTAACTAACTCTATGGCTTATGGTATTCGCAAGTTCATCGCCTCAGCAGCAAACGTTCGCCATTGGATTCTGTTGTTTTCTATGAAATTGCATTTGGTCAGAACTGATGCACATAAGTTGAGATAATTATACTGTATCAAATTTTAAATCTGCCTGCATGAATAAAAAGTCAAACTAACCCAATAGCAAAATACATATCACAGAAAATTATGCATCACTCATCTATCGATATACCCCCATGGAAAGAAACACGTTACTGAATACACATAACTGAAGAATATACGCGTAGTTACACGAAATATACAAGGAAGTATCAAGGAAACGTTCATATTCAGAATCTTTTATATGCGTCTCTATTGATTTTAATCAAATAAAATTCTGAACGATACATACAAAATTGTTGAAGTATATTTTTCAATTAAAATTCTAACGATATAAAATACTGAATAATAGTTAAAATATCTTCAAAACCAATCTGAAGATTTAAAATTTAATTCAACAAATTCAACGTTAACTTTCTTGGAATAAAATCAAAATATGAATAGTTGATCTATTGTTTTCAAGTTTTGTTCCAAATCTAAGGTTTCCAACACATTATCAATGAAATTACGGGAAACTATTTTATGCTTTGTCCATACCCCACACGTAATGTATCCGAAAGATTTGGCTCCAGTATATTTGCGTGGTCATATTGATGTACATTTTTAATACGCTCAATGGAAGTGTGTAGGCTTCACTGTCAAGCAAAAATCATTTTGTGGGAATTAGTTCAATCTTTTTATCTCTTTCAAGTATACAACTTTAATAAACTACTCTCTGACAAACTTACTTTGAGGCAAGATTGTATGAAGCCTAGCGCAATCAATCCTTGTCAAAGACTTACAATGGAATAAAAACACAAAACTATTGACAAAAATCTCGAATGCTGGTTAGCACATGGACACAGGGCCTTCGTGTGGTATTTCCTCACAAAACGGTGACGTAGGAACGAGTTTGAATCCAGAATAATTGTTGTGTGATGTCAGACTAGACCATAGGTCTGTTTGTAGTGTTATAACGATCTAAACTAAATAACGTTTTTGAGTATTTTTGACATATTGTGTTATTTGTTTCCGGATAAAGCTATAGTGTTATACTTGGAACAATTTCTTGTAAAATTTTAAAATCTGTATGCTACGTAATAAAATGCATCTGAAGTTAAATAAAAACGTTGTGAATATTCAAGCTCTTAAGAATTTTATGATCACTTACGTCTTATTTTTTCTACGCACTTCAAGCCTACTTCGTCACATTGCCTCTGTCGTTCTTCATCTGGAAATGTAAGTAAAATTCTATGAATATTTAATGCATCGATGCTACGTATGCCCAAAATAATTAAAATATAGCATAGACACAATCATAGTAATCTTTCAAGAACATGTCAAAGCATTTTAAAGATTTCGTTCAAACCTTTGAAACAATGCACACATGAAAACATCATTATAAGAAGCAATATATCACTTTTTATTTTAAAAATATTTGTTTTATTAGATTCAAGTTTGTAACTTCTTTACACCATTTTATTGCATTGCATAAACATTTTGCGAGTCATTCGTAAATATAAACCGAAAATTAAAAGAAAGACAATTTTGCAATTAGAGGATAATGAAATAGGGTATGCAATTTAGAGAAATAATTAAAAAATATATTGTTTAATGTTTGTTTTTTATTAAAGTATATATCACAAATATAAACAAACAAATAAATATATAAATGCAAGGAAATATAATATTCGAAATTTGATAGAATTATTTAGGAAAAGCAACTACAGAGAATGAAATTTCGATGCTTCAAAATATGATCCTATTATCATTCCGCTTTACATAATTTATGAAGAATAAATAAGGTTAATAATCAGTTACCTTTGTGTGAAGTTGGATTACAGCGCATGAGGTTTTCTGCCTTCAAATTGGCTGAGTTCAAGATAGTAATCACGAAGAACATGCAAATACCGCACCTGACTTTGTACCCATCGGAGACTATTTAGATTCATCTTATTACCAATGTTGAAAATAATGTGATACCTGTTTCCTCCTTCTTCAATTGATATACTGTACCCTATTTTGCATGTCATTATATCTCAAAGGCTAATGCAATTTAAATTTGAAATATTTCTCTGACAAAATCCCAGCCGTGTTCATGTATTACATTATCTATCAATTCCAGTTTAATATTTTCGAAGGAATGTTAACATGACTCACTTAAATATAGTGATAATATACCTCCGTAATACCTAATACCACATTCAGAATGATTGTTACCTGCGTACAGACGAGTTTATTGAGAGGTTAGGTCACATATGAGACAAAGATAGTTTTTTCTTGCATTGAGGACACAAAAATGTTTCACAGAATAGAGTTGAAAACAAATTTCCGTAGTTGGTACGAAATTCTTCGATTTAAGCGAACTAAAAGTTTCGAACACAAGTAATGGGATGGATATAGTAATAATTTTAATCTTCTGGAACTCATAATAACACAACAATCTTAGAGTTTGGAAAAATCCGAAGAGGGAGTAAGTTATTATGAAACTGAAAATGGCGATCATTTTAAGACATAGAGTTAATAACTACGGCGACACAAATAGTTCAATTCATCGTATACATTTCTTAAATTGATATAACAGGTTTTGATTCTATTCCGATTTGCTAAGCTGACATCGCTTACCTGACTATGTGTCGAGACATGAAGTCATTTGTTATCATGTCATTGAGCCCTTAATTTACGAAACTGCGAATGCTTCATTTTTTATTTGAATTTTATTGATGGTCTTTAGATATCTGAGGCTCAGACCGAGATACGGGACAGGAAAGGTTTCGGGAAGGTGTCGGTAAAGGCCTATATTGAAGGTGCGACACCAGTATTTGCCTGGTGTGGCTGAGGAAAAACCATGGGAAAACCTCAGTTAGGATGATCGGCCGATGGGATCGAATCTAGAAAATTCCGAATGGCAGAATTCATTCATAATTTCTTGAATGAAACTTCCTTCTTGTTTTGGTAGATTTGACTTCTCGAAATTTAGTGCCATAAAATGAGCTTAACCATCTTTTTTCGAGAGCGAATGGAAATATAAAATGCTGAAACATGTATTCGATTGTTTTGAGCGGCGAAGATCTTTTAGTAAAGAAATTCCATCTCCATTCCCTTCGAAGGAGGGTGGTGGGGACAATTTAAACATTTTAAAGTGCACGGTAGGTTAAATAACATACAGCGTGTAACTAAATTAATGCAACAAACTTCGGGAGGTGATTCCTGCGATCAAAATAAGAAAAAGCCCCTCTCTCATATTCTCGAATTCCCCTTCGTGTAAGAGATAACAATGTTGCCAACTTGGAATTCAAAATCGACTGGTGATAATTGTAACTGAACATAAAAAAGTGCACAATCTTCGGGAGGTGATTCCTGAAATAAAAACAAGAAAAAGTCTTATTGCATATTCTCGAATTCCGCTTCGTGTATGAGATACACGGTTGCCAACTTGGAATCCAAAATCGACTGTTGATCATTGTAACTGAATACAAAGATATAGAGAAACTTCCGGAAATGATTCCAGACAACGAAACAGGAAATATGTACATACTAACATCAGGGAAAACTGTACTATGCATATTTTCGCAGACAGAGTTGTCTCACTAAGCAGGATCAGCCTGCTAGTTGATGATACTGGTGCATAAGCGAGACGATACGTACCTCAGGCGCAAGTTTCTCTCAAGAAGTAGGGTGGACAACTACGACGAATGCTCACAAAGCGAATGACTGAAGAGATAAGGACATGGAACACACAGGTGATGGGAGAAGTCATGCGAGACACAGGGAGCACGAATGATAACCTGTAAGGTAACTATGGCCAGAAATGCACACTTCGCCCTCAGTAATTTTGTAGCCAACATGCATGTGTCATAGAAAAAGTTTTTTTTTTAAACTCATGTTTAGTCACAGTAAATGTTCGAAATGACCCCATGGCTTTCAATGCAAGCGTTCACACGTCGCATCAATGACTGACGTAGCCTGAGTCCACACAATATCACGTTGCCCTGGACCCCAGCTGTGGTGTTTTGGTATTTGATATACACTGCTCTGATCTTTACTTTCCCCTACCTTCGGCTACATCTCTACATCCGGAATGACGCAACATTAACTTGTATTGGTTTTTAGCTTCCTTCTTGTTTCGTATCAGGAATTGCCTCCCAAAGTTTGTCCACATCTTTCGAGTGAGCTATAATTATCAGCAGTCGATTTTGGATTCCAAGTTGACAACCTTGTACCTCCTAAAAGAAGCGGAATTCGAGAACATGCAAAAAAAAATGTTCTTGTTTTGATACTCAGGAATCACCTCCCGAAGTTTGTTCACATCTTTCTGTTCAGATATAATTGTAGCTTATGCGCGAGCAAATGTCTAAGTAAGAAATTGGCTGTATTGAGGAAAATGGGAAGAAGTTGAAACTTCACCTCGGAGTAGTGTAGCGCTGAATGTGTCACTTAGACGTTTGTTCCATCAACCTAAATCACTGTTTAAGACGGCTACTTCTTTGTAGGAGTGATAGCAGTAACGGCTAGTTTAAAATATAAGTTAAAATAGTAGTTTAGGAGAAACCTTTCTAAATGCAAGTTATTTGTTCCCAACGTAAAACACAGTGTAAAAGTACTATTTTAGACTAACTTAATTTTCAATGGTTTGTTATATGAATAGCAAGGTGATAGACTGTCGTTAGGACTTAGTAGACTAGTTCATATTGTAAATGTCGGAGTACTATTGTATGCAATTATCGAAACTTTTAAAGACTCGGTTTAATGATCTCTTCGTTAATAATTAGTTCAGTATGATTAAAAGTTAATATTTGGTTGAAATTCCTTCAGCTATAAATGACAACTATTTCAAAGTACAAAGGAGCAGAGTAATAAAAGCACGTAGTACGTAATAACTGCTTCGGATTAAATTTATTTATGAGCTTTCGGCATCTTTAGCTCAGGTTGGGATAAGTTTGGTAGAAGATAAGGAAAGTATCAGACAAGGGGTTGTTCACCATAACATCAGTGTTCGATTTGGACAATTTTTAGACAGGGAGAAGAATTAGTAAGATATGCATTATACGGTATTTTGGAATATTCCATATACCAGACTATATATATATATATATATATATATATATATATATATATATATCAACAGAGCCAGGAAAGATGAGCAAAGACGGGGAATACCCAACCATCCTCTGCTAAAAATCGAACACTGTGTAACATCAGGCATACCCCTGGTGGATCTGAAGGGGACCGTGGGAAACTTTGACTTCGGGTTTCAAAATCGAATATTGTATTTGTGGCCTTGAAATATATAAAACTCGGGCCGAGATAGGGGTAAGGGGTAAAACTCGGGCAAGGGCAAAGAAGCGGGAATGTGTCAGCCAGGGTATTTTGAAAGTACCATCGGGCATTGTTGGGGTGTGACAGAAAACCCCGAAAAAAGTAGTCAAGACAGTCGGTCGATAGGATTGACCCTACGAGCTCCCAAATGCAAAGCCAAAGCTCTACCACTGATCTGCGGGTTCAAAAACATAACCAATCCGAAGGTCGCGATGTTACCGCAGCACACAAAATATTATTATATGGTATAATGAAACGAAATATTAGCATAGTTGTTGTTTCTGCTGGTAATGGACAGACAATGAAAACGAAGATTCTTTCGGGATAGAAAGTCTCGTTTCAAAATTCAACACCACACCAACTGTTGCCGTCGTCGGGAATTATAGTGAATCGCGTGATCAATAAGAAAACCACCGAACCTAAATGCACTTAACCTAGCTTAATTAAACCAAGGGTTGGTTAACTTTATATAATTTTAAAATGCGTATATGTATAAAAAAAAGAAAGTTATTGTTTGCAAACAGAGCACATCGCTTCGCAGAAAATCAAACCCACGTCACCGGATTGGCAGTCCGATGCAGTAGCCACATCGCCAAGAGCACACTTGTTAGTAGAGGCTTGTTCTTCATGGAGAACTGCTTCATCACTCGGTCATGAGTAAATAATGTGGTGTTACGCGGCCGATATTTCTTCTCAGAGTGACTCCTACAAATAGAAAATGAAGTAACAACTTGCACCTGGTTCCTCTCATCGGTGTTCTGCTGTTAATACTCTTCGCGAAGTTTCGAGAAAATTAGCAGTAGGAGTAGCAGTAGAAGTTTGCCACTTTTCATCACTCGTAGCAGTGAGAGTATATTTGTCAAAATAGCAGTAAAAAATAGCTGCTCCGCTATTTTTCCCATCCCTACTATTTAAGTTTGCAGGAAGAGGATGTTACATAGACTATTGTTCTACATTTTTTCTAGTGCATTTCGCTTCCGAAATTTCTTAGTAGCGAGGTTATTTATTGCAATATGCTCAAATCAAGTACAGAAAAATATCAAAGACACGTCCAAGACCTTTGTTTTGTAAATAATTTCATTTTCACCAATTTGTCACTTAGACGTTTGTTCGCGCATAAGCCCCAATTGTCCAGAGTCGATTTTGGATTGCAACTTGGCAACCCTGTATCTCTTACACGAAGAGAGATTCGTGAATATGCCAGTGGCCTTTTTTTTTCTTGTTTTTATCTCAGGAATAGCCTCCCGAAGTTTGTTACATTAATTAAGTGACACTCTGTATTGTATGAAAGGTCTTGATGAAGGCAAACTTTTATAAAACCTCCGCGATTGATATCTTACCCCTATTTAAAATACTTCGCGGCAAAGTTTGAAAATAACTATTTTATGAGTATTTATGCTTAGGATGTAGAAGTTGAAATAATAAGTATATATTGGCAAAACAGTTCTCTAGCAAGGATATGATAAACTACTTTCCTCATGGTTGCAAATGGGGGGATAAATAAATAAATTAAAATTACTAGAAAGTTCAATTAATATATAATTTGAAAAATCCCGATGAAAGAAAAACATTGGAGCATCCCCGGGTCGATATGCTACTCCTGTTCAAAATGATAGAGGTCAAAGATCTTAAACTACTATTTGGTCAGAGGAGGACATATTTAGCTGTAGTAGTTAGCTCTCGAAAGTACTGGAATGCTCTTCTAGATATTATCTCATATTTACGTTCGTTCTGGATATATCTAAGATGTGGAGAGATTTTATGAAAGTGACATCACACGAAAGCCAATGAAACATGTAGAGTTAAAGCACAAAAAACTCTATATTACATTATGCCACAGCCATCTATGCCATGAACTTTACCGGTGAGTATCAGAGATGGCGCGCGGCGCAGTGCATTATTTTATCTTCTTCTTTTGATTGATTTATTAATTAACAAGTACCTTTATGCGGAAGATTTTAGGATATAATTATATAAATCAGACAATTAAACTTTGTTACATAAAACCTATTCTTTATTAGTATTATCTATTGTGTTAAACTAATATATGCATTAACATATTGTGTACACCTTAATAACCCGGCACAGGTGGCCGTGTCGACTTGTACTTACCTGAAGAAAACACTAATATATTGCACCAACGCTTGGTTGTTCGTTCTTTTTAATAGATGTTCTCTCCCATACCCAGTTAAGATGTTCCTTAAAGAGTGCTTAGTTTCTCAAGCTAGAGGTGAGCTGTTACATGATATAGTCTCTCCACGAGCCTAGAGGACATCCAATTCTGGAGGTACTATTTCGTTCGAGTTCTTTGGGATGGAGGTTTATCTTATTGAGAGGTCATTAGGTGGCACGTGCCCTCCCTCATTAGATGATACTTACCTAGGTGTTTACCTCTTCCTTAGAGGCTTTGTCTCATTTCGGGAAGGTCGTTCTCTTACGACTGGCTCTCCAAAATACTTTCAGCAGCCTGCCCAATCCGGTGCAGAACAGGAACTACTAACTGGACCACATATCTTGATGAGAAAAGGACCGGCTGTTCGTGACAAGTAGTGAAGCTGATATTCTCCACATGAACGTTTCCTTATTCTTCTCTTCTGCTCCATTTGTAGCAGTTTCGAGTCTATCTCGCCCACCGGACTCGACTCATCTGTTGCTGGCACTTGAACTGGACTACGTGACCGTAATAATGTAATAACATTGTCAGGGAAGTGTTTTGTCACTTTCTATTTATCTGTTTAACTTCTACAGCCTGTGAAATAAATACTCATAAAATGGTAATTGTCTTACTACGACGGTCCGTCATTTTCAATAGTGACAACGCATCGATCGCGGACATATTCCTACTTTTTTCTTTCATCAATACCTTGTGAAGGATATATGCACTTTGCAATTTAAAAGTTTTAAGTTTAATCCCATCCACCACTTTCCCAACTGTTAGCATGTAAAAATAATGCAATACGTGTTTCGATATTTGCTCATATTTCCATTCCTTCCGGAGCATAGGTGCCCATCGGGACCGGACCTCGCTCAACCTCGAGCTCACGACAAGAATTCTACCATGACCTCGCGATCTCACTTCGACCTCGACCTCATTCAACCTCGACACCGCGACGGGACTTCGACCTCGACCTCACAATGGGGCTTTGATTTAGACCTCACTCAACCTCGACCTTGCGATCGTTCTTTGACCTCGACCTGGCTCAACCTAGAGCTCGCGATCTCATTTCGACCTCACTCAACTTCAACCTCACTATCAAATTTCAACCTCGACCTAACGGCTTGAGGTCGAGGTTGGACTCCGCAAGGAAATTAAAAAATGTAATGAACACCTACTCTATAAGACATGTTTATCGAATATTTTGGATAGGTGAATAACAAACAAATTAAGGCAGCGGTGGCTAAATGGTATAGTGCTCACTTCTAGTGCTAGGAACCGTCGGTTCGATCCTTGCTCATGGCATGTCGGCTTCGTGGAAGACAAACACCGTTTTTGTGTGTTTTCCCGGGTGCCCCTGTTTCTTTATACTTTCTTCACTCCACCAATACACCCCATCATCATTCATCCGTCCTGAGGAAAAGTTACCTAAAGACCTTACAAATTAAATACAACTCAAATTCAGCGAACAAATAAATTGCATATATATTTCAAAATAAATAAGTTCTTAATTAAAATGAATATTTTAGTCAGACTAGGTCTATTTGGTTGGATAATGAATTATCTCGGAATACGTAGTTGTTGATTTTAAACTGAAGTTATGCATCTTAAAATTATTTTTATATGTATGCAGTGTGCGAATGTAGGGGTGTGGGTGGGATTTTCTTGTAACAATTAAGCATTCCCGCTAATAAATATTTTACATCCATGCTGCGGATAAAATTATTTCCTCGAATCTTATATTCCAAATTCTGTTTCTAGATTGGAAGAATACTTCTTTGTTTGTCCAAACTTGATTTATAAGCTACAGCTGTTAGGAAACCGGAGGCAAGTTCCACTTCTCTCCCAGTCATTCTTTCTTAAGAATTCAAAACAAGGTATTTCCTACTAATTTAATAAGATGAAGCTCACAACATTTTAACGATAGTATGTAGGAAAATACATATGAAGAAAATTATTTCTCGTATTCTTGATATCCTAAGATTTACAGTACTGCTACGATTTCAGAACACCACAAGTTCTGCAGCTGATTGCATTAACTTGGTAGTTAAATTTAATATCCCTGTCCCAACCGGGATTTGAACCTGGGATCTTGGAGTCTCTGGCTTAGATCCCCAACCATCACGGCTATCAGGTCGGCACCATTTTCCTCATTTTGTGGAGTGACTTAAAGAAAGTTTCTGTTAATATTGTTTCATTTGAGATCGTTTAATGCTATTTTATCATTGATACTTAATAATCTTACTTAATTGAATTGAACGTATGGCCCTTTTGCATCATTCGACTTAGGCTGAGCGATAGAACATGGGGTAACAATTTGAACAAGTTTTAGTTCGAAGTTACCATCCTGGCATTAGCCTAATGTTAGAAATGCTCCGGAGAAACATCAGACTAGTCGGTGAATGGGCCCGATCCCATAAACTGCGAAAACGAAGATAATGCTTTACCAACAGAACCACCACCATTACATTCAATATGACATACATTATGTAAGTAGTTGCTGCTGCCGCCATACAATTAATTTTGTCTTAAATATTTTAGTTAAATATTTTACACTTATTAGTCTGAAACATTTACATTGGAAATGCGATATTTCCCATGAGCTAAATGTTTGTGGGCCAATACTGGACCTTTGGAGGCAAAATCCACGCCAACATCAGCTCAATGAACGTATGCTGTTGCACAGCATCTGAATGTTACCCCTACGCTAAATCCCCAAATGCCACCCAGGAATACCCCAAATAAAACAGCACCTTTTCAATTGGCCATCATAGACCATTGATCATCTTGACAGAAGGTTACTGAACTCACAAAGCTAGTTATCGATTAGTATATTATTTAGTTGGAGTTATACATGCCTTCATGATTATTTGTTAAGCAAGGAATAAAATTCTAAACCGATTGGTGGGAGGGGTCTAATTCAAATTCCCATATATTATACTAACTATTGAATAAATGCATTTTAAATACTGACTACAGTCTAACTTGTAGTAGTTATAAGAGCACTAGCCACAATATTAAAGTAAATCATATTACAGCTTCTAATAAGGGTAGCAATGCGATATAATAACAAACTAGTTAGAGCTGTGATTCTACCAACAATCGCAAAGGATCCTGTTTCTTGATAGCATTTGGAGCATGGGATGTATTTTGGCCTGGGTTGCCTACACTGACAACAGGGGTCCTTGGAATTTTCATTGGTTAGTTATTATATTTCACTTTCACCCTTATAGAAACCCTTATATTCAACTGTAAGGGAAATTTCATGTAAGTAGTCAGGAGCAAGCCCCCTTGCCGGCACTCCTTACAAAATTTACATTTGCATATGCACACAATTGCTCGCTATTTTATTTAGTCTTTACCCGTAGAGAACTAATTATTGTGTTCTATAAATACATTTTGATGTCCCCCGGATGCGTGTTCTTGCCCATGCATGTGAGCTTTGACTGAGTTAGACTAGCTAAGACATTTCCAAACGCACTTCAAGCATCTCTCTACACCTCATGGTCCATTAGATATATTATTGGTTTGAACTGGCAACACTAACAACGGTGTTCCTGGAGAGCGCGAACATCCGCAATATGTTTCTATTATGCCAAAGTAGGATTATGACAAATTTGGTGTTGCAATGACTAAAATAATGGGAGCAATGTGATAAAAGACAATTGTAGGGAAAATAAACTGGTAACAGTGATACGACGTTTGCTTGGCAACGTAGCCCTTCTCACTGTATTTATATTGTGTCAAATAATGTTTATGTCAAGTTTGGCTCAGCTAGGTCAAACTGAATGGAAGTAAATTAAACAATTAGAAAATGGGTTGGCAACACTGTATCAGTGCGCCAATCAAGACGGTTCCAGGGACTTTCAGCTAGATAAGCTAAGACCTTTCGAACGACACCTCGGACATGTCACTAGACCTCACCATTGATGAGAATTTTTGGAATAAACTAACAACACTAAAAACGGCGTTCCTGGGCAGCGGGAATATATGCAGTATGTTCCTATGTTAACATAGCAGAGATTACACAGGAGTGAACCCCACATAGTACATCAGTGCATGCTAACAGAGATTCTATGAAAAGCTACAAAGCTCTTTTTGAACATTAAAAACACTACAGATGCTACGGCGCAGTCCTTATTAACATAGCAGAGATTACAACTACGGCTTCAAACACATGAATTAGACCACATAAGCAGAGTTTCCAACACAGCACCAATTTCCCTCCATACCTAGAGAATACAACAGTTTCTATACCTACCCCTAAATGGTAAACCACACAGTACACCAGTGCACGATAACAGAGATTACATAGAAACACAGGAATACAGATGCTAGTTAACCCCGCATAGTACACCAATGGGCGATAGCACAAATTTCGTAAAAGGGTACGAAGCTTGTTTTCAACCGTAAAAAAACACCACTTAACATAGCACAAATTACAGAGGCTACGACCAGTTCCCTATTTAACATAGTAGAGATTATATGTCCTCTAGGCAGGAGCCAATTTCCAATTTAATTTCAGTTTCTATACCACACCCTACAACCAATAGTCAATAGTAATTGGTAACTATCCGACATTAATTTTTTGACTAAGCACTTACAACCACAACCAAGGGGCACTAGTAAGTAAAAACTACCTAATATGAGTTATTTAATACTACCCAGGTCAAAGTCAACAAGATGGTACTAAGGTCAAATATCTAACGACGCAAAGATCGTAAACGGTGAGACATATTGATATTCTGTTTTCACAGTGATATGTACTTAAGTGTGCAATGTTAAATCTGAAGCCTGTTTGCTAACCTCACCCCTTCTGGTCGTAGAATAATGAAACTTACCAGGTGTACGCATAAGTTTTTGCCGGTTTTTGTGGTAAAGAAAACACGTAATGTTCAAGGGAAATTAATTTTGTTTTATTCAAAATATTGGCCATCGGCTTCTACACATTTCGCCCATCTTTCAGGTAATTAATGCATACCATGCCAGAAAAAACTGCTTGGCTTTTGCGGCAAACCATTCGTCGAGTCATTTTCCAACGTCCTCGAAATTGCTGAAGTGCTGCTCTGCGAGCGCGTGCCCCATTGATACGAAGAGGTGATAGTCAGATGGCGCCAGGTCTGGAGAGTACGGCGGGTGCGGAAGAATGTCCCATCCAAGCGATTTCAAGGTGTCTTTCACTGATTTTGCTGCTTGAGACGGCGCATTGTCGTGTAACCCAATCACTTTGCCATGTCTTCGGGCCCATTCCGGTCGTCTTTCGATCAATGCGTGATTTAAATTAATAATTTGTTGGCGATAGCGTTGTGCATTAACGGTTTCGCCGGGCTTCAATAGCTCATAAAACACAATTCCGCTCTGGTCCCACCAGACATAAAGCATGGTCTTCTTGCCTAAGCGATTTAACCTTGGTGTTGAAGAACCGGCTTCGCCAAGTGAAAGCCACGTTTTTTTCTGCTTCTGGTTTTCAAAATAAATCCATTTTGGGTCACCCGTTAAAATTCGATACAAAAAGGATTTTCTTTCGTGGCGTTGAAGCAGCATTTTACAAGTGACTTTGCGATTTTCCATTTGACGTTCATTCAAGTCGTGTGGGACCCATTTACCCAGTTTATTGATCTTTCCCATTGCTCGTAAACGTCTGCTGATTGTTTCTTGTGACACATTTAATGTTTTTGCCAATTGTTGTTGAGTTTGAGTTGGGTCATCCTCCAATAACTCCTGCAATTGCTCGTTTTCGCACTTTTGTGGTCTACCAGAGCGCGCACTGTCTTTCACATTGAAATCACCACTTTTAAATTGTCGAAACCATGTCTCATATATTCTAATTGATGGAGCGTGTTCATCATATATTTGTACCAGCACACGATCACTTTCAACAGCCTTTTTCTTTTGATTAAATAAGAAAACCAATGCGTGCCGCAAATGTTCTTTTTCAGGCACAAACTTAGACATGATCACTGAACGATGAAACAAAGACGCTAGTGTTTGGCGGACTCAACTTGTGTGTGTTTGTAGTTTAATGTCAGACGAACAAAATGACGTATGTGTCAAATGAATACGCTGCGTACTACTTTTCGCTGGTGCCATCTCTTAGGTAAACCGGAAATTACTTACGCATACATCTAGTATAAGTTGAATTTAATTTAGTCACGGGAATGTTAAATTTGAAAACTGCATGTCTCTACCTGATGCTTGCGAGATATGATGGTCCATTTTTTTAATTTTGTTTATTTTGGGCCAATAACTATGAAAACCTCAAATTATGTTATTTGGTTCTCGGTAATGGTGAATTTGAAAACAACTTCTTTCTTTTTATTATTGCTTCCAAGATATGGCGGTTCAAATTATGTCGAATTTTGGCATTTTAGACGCAGAATTGAGAAATTCGCATATATGTTATTCGGTTCGCTGATGCAGAATGTGAAATTTGAATTTCTCTACCATCTTCCCTTTCCCTAATATAGTGGTTCAAATTTGAAAATTTTACACACAGAATTGAGAAACTTGCAGATCATGTGTTATTCGGGGTGGTAATACTGAATGTGACATTTGCTTCTTTCTACCTATTGAAACTTCCACATACGGCGGTTTCAAATGGTTGATTTTGATATTTTAGACTTGGAATTGAGAAACTTGCAGATTATATGTTATTTGGGTCGGTAATGCAGAATGTGAAATTTGTTTCTCCTTAACTGTTGTCGCTTCTTAGATATGGCTGTTTGAATTTGTCGGATGTTGATATCTTAGAAGAAGAATTGAGAAATCTGCAGATTATATATTATTGGGTTGTTGATACCAAATGTGCGATTTTTTCTCAACCACGCACTCCTTCCAAAATATAGCGGTTCAAATTTAGCTCTTTTGGTCCCAGAATTATGAAACTCGCAAATTATACACGTGTATTTATTTATTTATTTAGAACACAATAGGATAACCTAATTACAATGTTCCATATTTTAGATTATTGTCACCGCTAGGAATACAATCAATATACAGTATGTTTTTTACAATGTTATGAATTTGTTTAAGATTCATGTTATGAAAATCAATTTCCTCGACTCTTTTACTTACGTCATTATAGATTGCGCTCATTCTCCAAGTTGGTGACTTTTGCCTTTTGCATAATATACATATGTTATTCGGGTCGGTAATGCTTGCAAGATGTGGCTTTTTGAATTATGCTTTTTTGGTCATAGAATTGAGAAACTCGCAAATTGGCTCGCTGATGTTTGTTTCTACCTTAATCTACACTTATCTCTATTCAAATTAACAAAACCTTGATTGCAGGAAAGCGGAGTAATTGTAATAATTACTATATTCAGAAGGCTCGCAGAACTAATGTAAACAATTACACACAAGAAACAATATTTTCTTTGTTCTTTAAAGACAAGTGCACGTTCGATACAGCCTCTCAGCGCTATTTTATAGATTATACAGAAAATTACAAACCAACATGGTGTTGGTGGAAGTATTAAATGTGACATTCCACGCCCTTATAATTACTTTAATAACCAGCCCTTATAATTTTGTGGTTATGAATGTGCTATATTTTTTCTTTCAACAAATTATTCGTTTGCTGGGAATATGCCTCAATCGGGATAATATCGGGCCAATATTGCTTGAACTGACATTTCCCTACCAAAATATGGCGGCTCTATCGGTTCTAGAACTATGAAACACGCAAATTATATGTTATTCGGGTCGGTAATGCTTCCAAGATATGGCGGTTTGAATTATGCTATTTTGGTCGTAGAATTGAGAAACTCGCAAATTATATGTTTTTCGGGTCGGTAATGCAGAATGTGAAATTTGCTTCTTTCTACTTATTATCGCTTCCAGAATATGGTGGTTTGAATTTGTCGATTGTTGATATTTTAAACGCAGAATTGAGAAACTCGTAGATTATATGTTATTCTGGTCGGTAATGCGACCTGTTGTTGTTTCCCAAAACTATGAAACTGGAAAACTGCCTTGTTATATGGGTCTGATAACCAAAATTGCATTTACTACTGTACGTGTTCGGTGCATTGCATTAAATAAAGAATAAAAACAATGCGCACATAGCGTGACTCAATAGTTTGGAACATTCAAAGACTAGAGAAGGCAAGTTACTATTATTGTGATTCTACAGTATACGAGACTGTACTTCCTCAGTGTATTGAGTTTGGTAAAAGAGTAAAGATAGTTAGAGCATGAAATGTGCACATACCAGATGTGTAAATATGAAACCTCAATTTTTGCATAGACGGCGATAGATGTCACTGTGGTTACCGGAGAACTGCGTCCTTGGCGCCACTTGTTTGTTTTGACTGCTGATAACGATTTGCAACTCACAACCAGACAAGTTTAATGTCATCGTGTAGTGTTTAATAGCGTTGAACATGGCGCAATTTGTACTTACAAACTACGATTTGCGGACAGCATTGATTCTTTGTTACCATTAAAAGAAAACTGCTGCAGAATCGCATCGCAAGCTTGTCGAAACTTGCGGTGATCATGCACTTAGTTGACTGAGTGGTTTAAAAAATTAAAAGTGGTGATTTTGACGTGAGAAACGAAGAACGTGGAATACCACCTAAAGAAAATTGCATACAGCGAATTGCAAGATTTGTTGGATGAGGATAACGCTCAAACGCAACAGCAACTCACGAATCAATTAAATGTGACACGAAAAGCAGTTTCAATACGTTTATAAGCCATGGACAAGATTCAGAAGGTGGGGAAATGATTTCCACATGCATTGACTGAACTACAGCAAGAAAACCGAAAAAACACTTGCGAAATTCTGCTCGTCACGTACAAAAGGAAATCATTTCTCCATCGAATTGTGACTGGTGACGAAAAGTGGATCCATTTCGAGAATCCTAAGCGTAAATGATCATGAGTAACTCCAGGAGAACCGGCGACATCGACTGCAAAATCAAATCGCTATAAACGGAAGACAATGCTATGAGCTTGGTGGAATCAGAAGGGATTGATATTTTATGAACTGCTGAAACCTAGCGAAACCGTTAATATTCAACGTTAATGACAACAAATGATAAATTTGCATCACGCTATGCGTGAAAAACGATCAGAATGTGACCAAAGACAACATAAAGTGATTGTGCTTCACGACAATGCACCCTCCCACACAGCTAACCGGTCAAGGAAATGATGGCGACGTTTGGCTGAGAAAGCTTTCAGCATTCGGCGTACTCAACAGACTTGGCGCCTTCCGATTTTCACTTATTTGCATCCAAGAGACACGCACTTGCTGACCAGCGCTTTATACCTTACGAAAATGGCTTGATGTCTGGTTTGCCGCACGAGAGGCACAGTTTTTTTCGGTCTGGCATCCACACATTGCCAGAACGATGGCAGAAATGTATCGCTGGTGATGGCCATACTTCGAATAAAATAGTTCTTCGCATTGTCATCCAATAACTGTGTCTTTTCTGTACAAAAATTCCCGTTTCATATTTACGCACCTGGTAGCGTAACTCTACAGTTTACGAGATTACACAGAACATCAACTGTAACTGAAGCTATTAGGCGTCAGGGGTTGATTACGTCCATTATTTCGTAGGTGTTATCAAACTGCAGGAAAGCGAGGTAATTGCAATAATTACTATATTCATATGCAAGACTCGCATCTTTTTACCCCGTCTTACACGTTCTTTGACAACAAGTATACGTTCTGTATAAATCAGCCTCTCAAACTGAATATTACAGCACAACGTGGTGTTGGAGGAGCAATAAAATGTGAACTTGAACGCTACTTCCTCAAATTGTACTTTTATATGTAATAGTTATAGATGTAGTATATTTTTTCTTTCGTTTGCTCGTAGTATACGAGTCGGTCGAAGTTTGCATATTTTCCTGTTCGTGTTTTTAATTGCACTACCACCTATTTAAATTTTGCCTTTTTGGTCTTAGAATTGAGAAACTCTCAAATTTTCACACTAATGCACATCTTTGGCTTCCATAATATAGTCGTTCGGGTCTACGAACCAGAGATTACACATGTTTGGTGCTAGGTACAAGCCAAATGTACAAAACCTTGAATGCGTCTATTATTTCTTGAAGTTGCAGGATATTCGAACCCTGTAGTGTTTATACAAAATATGGAATTTATAACAGCCATCAAGTTGTCTATACCAAAACAGAAATAATGGTATGTAAGACTTTGTCCAAATTCATGGGTAAATAAGAAATACAAGATACTGTTTCAAGTAGAATTCACCCTAATATAAAATGTTTGTTGATTTGAGTGGTAAAATAAAACATACGAAACGTGTTTTGGAGGGGCATATTTAGTATGTAATTCAGATAGAAAATAGTCTTTCCGCTGTAATATATTGTAAAAAAGAATCAATTGGGGAATTTATACGGTAAATACGGTGACAAATGTGAATACGGCTCCTCGAAAGTTGGTGTTTGTTACTGGGGAGGGACAATATATATTGATAAAAGTAAAAGCACCTGAGACCGCCCATATTTGGTGATAGAGACATTTTTGTGGTGTTACTGAAAATCGAAAAATGTCATATTGGAGAGAGCTTGCTGTGGAAGGAACTTGCACAAGTGTGTATTTAATGGGTGAATTAAGGTTAAATTGTCTGTATTTCCTGCCTTGCGATTACATAGAGTATTTGTAGCATATATTTCAAGGGAAAAGGGCGAATTTACATAATTTCGACTATTTCGAAATACCTTTAGTATGATTTAGCCTCTGAGATGTAATTCGGTAGAAAGACAAGCAGTGTGTGAAGTACTTTGAATAAAACGAAAGTTACTTGAAAAGCAAACTGACAAAATTCTGGTATATAGGAACGCTTGTTGTCTCAAATAAAATGTTTTGCACCCCATAATTTCGTTTATACAATATGGATTGATAAATTAGTACATGTGTTTTCTTTCTATTCATGACAAAAATTCTTTTAAACTAGCTGATACTCGCTTTAACATTTGCATCCTTATGCCTTGATTGTTAGAATAATCTTCAACTGCTTGTCGTCTAACGACATTACCTGGTTTTTATAGACATACTTACGCATTATACACGTTTTTATAGATATACTTACACAAGCAATGCTTGAAGTACTTTAAATAAAACAAAAGCTACTTGAAAAGCAAACTGACAAGAAATTTGATTTCTAAAAACGCTTGTTTACTCAAATGGACTGTTTTGCATCTCATAACATAATTTCATTTATACTATATTGGTTGATAAATAAGTATATGAGTTTTCTTTCTATTCATGATTAAAATGCTTTAAACTAGTTTCAAGTCGCTTTCATATTTACATCACTATGCCTTTATTGTTCAATACTCTGCAACTGCTTGTCGTCTAATGACATTACCTGGTTTTATTGACATACTTACCCATTTCCAAAACCAACATGCTCACTAGTATGAATATGTTACGAACTGTTCAAGGAGTAAAGGCAAAAGGCATATTTGAGTTAGCCAAGACATATTAGGTTCCATTAAACATGCCCCCACTTTCACAAGACCATACACTAGGTAATAATTGGTTGACGAAGCCAATAAATTGCAGAGAGAGAACTGAGTTGTGACTTAGTCTGCTGCAAGTGAACAATGGAACAAATGATATTTGTGATTGTACTTTTGCAAAGTAAACCGTCGAGTGTGTGGTGGCATGTCGTTAAGAGTGGTTTTACGACATTTTATTTGACTTTCACCCATGAGTGTGTAGACTTAAGCAGGGAAATTACTTTAATTTGCATGGTGTTCGTATTAACAACTTCTTTGTTATGTAAACAAATTTAGTGAATATCCCACTGCTTATATTAATGTACTGCATAAATTTCTCACTAAATATAAAACTAATAACAGACTGAATATAAGGAAAGAATTTGGTTGATTTTGTTGGTGAAAAGTACACTGCATTGATAAACTTAGAAACATCAGGAATGGTATTTGTATAAAGATAAACATGTAATTTGTAGTAACAAGAAACTTTTATTAAACTTAATATATACAAACTAAACTATTTCCAAATAATACAACAATATTGTAATAACAGAGTTGATACATACTGCTGAACAATAATACTTTTCCACACAACAAATATAAACAGTGTTGTGACTGTATACATTATATAAAACAAATAATACATAAAGACAAAATATATTAAATATTTTTTTCGTGAACAATAGTTCACAAGTATTCTAAATTTCCATTTTATTTAAACATTAATTCACAAATTAGCATAACTAGTAAATAAAAATTAGAAAACATATTTTTTGTTCACAAAATAAGTTTTTTTTTAATTTACTTTCACAGAAGAAAGTTTGTTATGTAATGTTTTTCGCTACAAAAATATTTTTTCTTAGAAAACTTCTTTCTCTTAAACATAATCTAATTTATTTTTAGAAAACTTTTTGTGTTACGAAAACATTTTACAAAATAAAAATTAAATATATTTTAGAGTAATTTCCCTGCTTACGTCTAGACACTCATGGGTTAGAGTCAAAGAAAATATCGTAAAACCACTCTTCAAGACATGCCACCACACACTCGATGGCCCCCTTTGAAAAAGTGTACTCACAAATAAGCTTTGTTCCATCGTTTACTTGCAGCAGACTAAGTCATATCTCAGTTCTCTCTCTGCAATTCATTTGCTTCATCAACCAATTATTACCTAGTATATGGCCTTGTGAAAGTGGAGCCCAATATGTCTTGGCTAACTAAAATATGCCTTTTGCCTTTACTCCTTGAACAGTTCGTAACCTATTCTTACTAGTAAGCAATCTGGTTATGGAAATGAATAAGTATGTTTATAAAAACCAGGTAATGTCATTAGACGAAAAGCAGCTAACAGTTAATCACAAGGGTGAAAACATAAAAGCGAGTGGCAGCTAGTTTAAAAGCATTTTAGTCATGAATAGACGGAAAAGACATGTACTAATTTATATAAATAATTTTGTGGGATTCCAAACAGTTCATTTAAGAAAACAAACGTTTTTTGGCCCCATTTTTTGTCAGTTTGTTTTTCAAGTAGCTTTCGTTTTATTCAAAGTACTTAAAACACTACTTGTGTAAGTATGTCTATAAAAAACGTCTATAATATGTAAGTATGTCTACAAAACCAATTAATATCATTAGACGACAGGCAGTTGCAGTGTATTATCAATAAATAAAGTCATAATGATTTTAATATAAAAGAGAGTTGCAGCTAGTTTAAAAGCATGTACAAATTTATCAATCAATATTGTATAAATGATGTTATGGGATGAAAAGCAGTTCATTTGAGAAAACAAGCGTTCCTATATAACACATTTTTTGTCAGTTTGTTTTTCAAGTAGCTTCCGTTTTAGTCAAAGTACTTCAAACATTGCTTGTCTTTCTACCGAATTACATTTCAGTGGATAAATCATGCTAAAGGTATTTCGAAGTAGTCGGGATTATGTAAATTCGCCTTTTTCTCCTTGAAATACATGCTACAAATAGTTCCTGTGATCGCAAGGCTTGAAATACAGGCATTTTGAACATAATTCACCCATTTAATATACACTTGGGCAAGTTTCTTTCCGAGGATGCTCTCTCCAATACGACATTTTTCGATTTTCAATAACACATTAAACATTATATTCTAATGTCTATATCACCAACTTGCGAAGTGCCGTATTCAAATTTGTCACCTTTTTTACCGTATACATTCCCCAATTGAGTCTTTTCTACAATATATTACAGCTGAAAGACTATTTTCTACCTGAATTACATGCTAATTATGGAATTACAAAACACGTTTCATATGCTTTAATTTGCCATGCAAAGCAACAAGAATTTAATATCAGGGTGAATTCTACTTGAAACAGTATTTTGTATGTCTTATTTAACCATGAAGCTGGAAAACTTCTCACACAGCTTTAGTTTTGTTCTGGTACTGATAACTTGGTGGTTGTAACAAATTCCATATTTTGTATAAACACTACAGGGATCTTATATGCTGCATCCTCAAGAATAATAGACGCATTCAAGGTTTTATACATTTGGCTAGCTCCTAGCAACGAACATGTGTAATCTCTGGTTCGCCGACCCGAACAACCATATTATGGAAGCCAAAGATGTTGTGCATTAGCGTGAAAATTTGAGAGTTCCTGAATTCTAAGACCAAAAGGGCAAAATTTGAATAGGTGGTAGTGCAATTAAAGCCCCGCACAGGAGAGTATGCAATATTTGATCGACTCGTATACTCGTAGCAAACGAAAGAACAAATATAGTAAATCTATAACCATTAGTTATTAAAATAGTTGAGGAAACAGCGTGGAATTTCATATTTTATTGCTCCTCTAACACCACGTTGTGCTGTAATATTCAATTTGAGAGGCTAATTTATACCGAACGTGTATTTGTTCTCAAAGAACGTGTAAGATGGGGTAAAAAATGCGAGTCTTGCATGTGAATATAGTAATTATTACAATTACCTCGCCGTCCTGTAGTTTAGTGACAGCTACGAAATAATATACGTATTCAACCCCTGACGCCCAATAAGTTCTGTTACAGTTGGAGCCATGTGTAATCTCGTATATGGTAGAGTTACGATATGTGCAAATTTCATTCTCTAATTATCTTTATTTCTTTACCAAATTAAATACACCGAGTCTCGTATACAGTAGAATCACAATAATAGCAACTTCCATTCTCTATTCCTTGAATTCCCCATACTATAGAGTCATGCTATGTGGGTATTGTTTTTATTCCTTATTTAATGCAATGCACCGAGCACGTACAGTAGAAAATGCAATTTTGGTTATCAGACCTATATAACTACGCAGTTTCTCAGGTTCATAGTTTTGGGAAGCGAAAATAGGAAGAGAGAAGCGTTACCGTCCAGAATAACATATAATCTACGAGTTTCTCAATTCTGCGTTTAAAATGTCAACAATCGACAAATTCAAACCACCATATTTTGGAAGCGATAAGAAGTAGAAAGAAGCAAATATCACATTCTGCATACCGACCCGAAAAAAAAATAATTTACGAGTTTCTCAATTCTACGACCAAAATAGCATAATTCAAACCGCCGTATCTTGGAAGATTACCGACACGAATGATATATAATTTGCGGGTTTCATAGTTCTGGAACCGATAGAGCCGCCATATTTTGGTAGTGCAATTTTGGTTCAAACTTGCACCGAGTTCAAGCAATATTCGCCCGATATTATCCCGATTGAGGCATACTCCCAGCAAAAGAATAATTCGTCGAAAGAAAAATATTAATATATTCATAACCACAAAATTTTAAGGGCTGGTTATTAAAGTAATTATAAGGGCGTGGAATGTCACATTTAATACTTCCGCCAACAGCACGTTGGTTTGTAATTTTCTGTATAATCTATAGAATAGCGCTGAGAGGCAGTACCGAACATGTACTTGTTGTCAAAGAATAAAGAAAATATTTTTACTTGTGTGTAATTGCTTACATGAGTTCTGCGCGTCTTGTAAATATAGTAATTATTACAATAACCCTTCTTTCCTGTAGTAAGGCGAATATATGGAGAGTTAGACGTATTTAAGATTTTGTGAATTTGGGTAGAGACGAGCGTAGACTAAGGTGGAAGCAAATATCACCGAGCCAATTTGCGAGTTTCTCAATTCGAACTGCCATATTATGTTAAGCATTACCAACCCGAAAAACATATTATATGGGAGTTTCATAATTGTGGGACCAAAAGAGCATAATTGGAACCGCTATATTTTGGAAAGGGTAGGTGGTAGAGAAAAGAAAATGTCACATTCGGCTTCACAGACCCGAATAGCATATAGTCCGCAAGTTTCTCAATTCTTCGTCTAAAATGTCCACATTCGCCAAATTCCAACCGACATATCTCGGAAGCGACAATAGATAGAAAGAAACAAATGTTATATTCGGTATTACCGCCCCAAATAGCAAATAATCTGCGAGTTTCTCAATTCTGTGTCTAAAATATCAAAATTCGAACAACTAGAATATTTAAAGGCTAGGTGGTAGAAATTTAGAAATTTCACATTCTGCATCACCTACCCAAACAACATATAATTGCTAGTTTCTCAATTCTGCGTCAAAAATGTCAAAATTCGACAAAATTCAAACCGCCATATCTTGGAAGCAATAATAACAAGAAAGTTGTTTTCAAATTCAGCATTATCCTGAACCAAATAACGTAATTTGAGGTTTTCATAGTTATAGCCCCCCCCACACACACACACAAAAAAAAAACACGAAAAATTCAACCATCATTTCTCGTAAGCAGCAGCAGGTATAAACATGCAGTTTTCATATTTAACATTTCCGTGACTAAATTAAATTTAACTTATAAGTTTCATTATTCTTCGACCACAAGGGGCGAAATTAACAAACAGGCTCCGATTTGACATTGCACACTAAAATACATATCACTGTGCAAACGGAATATCAATATGTCTCACCGTTTACGATCTTTACATAGTTAAATGTTTGACCTTTGATCTTAGTACCATTTTGCTTATTTTGGGCCTAGGTAGTATCAAAAAACTCATATTAGGTAGTTTTCACCTACTAGTGAGCTTTGGCTATGGTTGTGCTTAGTCAAAAAATTAATGTCGGATAGTTACCAACTAGTATTGACTATTGGTTGTATTGTGTTGTATAGAAATTTACATTAAATTTGACATTGGCTCTAGCCTAGAGGGCATATAATCTCTGCTATGTTAAATAGGGAACCGGTCGTAGCCTCTGTAATTTGTGCTATGTTAAGTGCTGTTTTTAGGGTTGAAAAAGAGCTCTTACGGATTATAAAATTTTGTGCTATAGTGCACTGGTGTACTGTGTGGCCCATTATATAGGGTTAGGTATAGAAACTGTTGTAATTTCTAGGTATGGGCGGAAATTGGTGTTGTGTTGGAAACTCTGCTTTACTGGTCTAATTCGTGTGTTCGAAGCCCTAGTTGTAATCTATGCTATGTTAAATAGGGCTGATGTACTATGTTAGGTTTAATAGTGTAACTGGTATATATTCCCGTGTATCTGTGTAATCTCTGCTGTTAAATAGAGGTTGAAAAATTGCTTCGTACCCTTTCGTGCACTGATGTTAAATTCTGTGTAATCGCTGCTACGTTTAATAAGGCTGGTGTGCTATGCGGGTTAATTCCTGTGTATCTGTGTAATCTCTGCTATCGTGCACTGGTGGACTATTTGGGCTAAAGTAGGTGGCATAGAGGACATGTAATCTCCGCTATGTTAAAATAGGGCCTGAAAAAAGTGTCGTAGCCTTTCATGAAATCTCTACTATGTTAAACAGGGTTGAGAAAATAGGCCGTAGCCCCTTTCAATTTGTAGTAAAAGACTGCGACACAGCGTATTGTACAGTCCTGGTAAATCGACTACTTGCTATCAGCCAGGTTCGTGCAATTTTCCACAAAAAGATGCCAGGTCACTCCATCCTACTCACTTCCGTGCGCAGAATTTTTTTGTCCAGGATGGGTTTTATTTATGGTAACTACGTACCATTAAATATACTTACCTTAACTAATTAAAAAATAAAATGATTTCTTGACTCTCCCTCAATTCCCACTTAACGTGTGGATGTACCAAGGTCTCTTCCGTGTGAAGAAAATATTTGGTCCAGATTGGTTGGCAGTTGTGGTAACAACGTACTATTAAACGCTCGTATCTGATTTTTCTAAAACAAGAAATATTTATTTCACTCTCCCTCAATTCTCACCATTCGTACTTACAGTGTGCATATATCAAGATCACTTCCATATGCAGAAAATATTTGTCCCAGATTCGGTGGTAACTGTGGTAAGAACGTAGTATTAAACATTTGTATATGATTTTCATTAAGCATTTCATGGTTATCTTGCTATCCCTCAATTCCCATCATTCTTACTTAAGGTATGCATATACCAAGGTCACTTCCGTGTGCAGAAAATATTTGGTCCAGATTGGATGGTAATTGTAGAATCGGCGTACACTTAAATATTCGTATCTAATTTTACATAAAGTTAAAATTGTTTCTTGGCTCTGCCTTAATTCCCACCATTCTCACAAATATTGTGCATGTATCAAGGTCACTTCCGTGTGCAGAAAATATTTGGTCCAGATTGGATGGTAATTGTGGGAATAGCGTACACTTAAATGTTTCGTATCTTATTTTTTAAAAAAAAATGTTACTTGGCTCTGCCTCAATTCCCACGATTTTCACTTATATTCTGCATGTATGAAGGTCACTTGCGTGTGCAGGAACTATTTGGTCCAGATTGGGTTGTAATTGTATTAAACATTCGTATCTGATTTTTCTAAACGTGAAATGGTTATTTCGTAATTCCCACAATTCTCATTTACAGTGTGCATGTATCAAAGTTACCTTCGTGTGCAGATAACATTTGGTCCAGATTGAGTGGTAATTGTGGTAACAACGTACCATTAAACAACTTATCTTAATTAACTATAAAATTTAATGGTTTCTTGGTTCTCCCTCAATTCACAACATTCTCACTTAATGTGTACACGTACCAAGGTCACTTTCGAGTTCAGAAAATATTTGCTCAAGATTAGGTGGTAAAGGTGGTAACAACGTGCCATTGAATGTTCGTATCTGATTTTTCTTAAATATAAAACGGTGTTTTGGCTCTCCCTCAATTCCCATCATTTTAACCTATAGTGTGCATGTATCAAATCACTCCCGTGTGCAGAAAATATTTGGTCCAGATTTAGTGAGAATTGTGGTAACAAAATACTATTAAATATTCGTATTAGTCTTTTTTTTTCTAAAACATAAAATTATTACTTGACTCTCCCTAAATTCCAGCCATTCTCACGTATAGTGTGCATGTAACAAGTTCAGTTGCGTGTGAAGAAATACTTCTGCCAGATTTTGTGGTAACTTTGGTCACAACGTATCATTTTTTTGTGTGTGTAACTGATTTTTTGCATAAAATATATATGGTTTTCCGCACTCTATCCCGGTTTCCAACTTTTTCACGAGTATGTTCCATTAAAATATAGCTTCCGTGTTCATAAAACGTTTGGTAAATTTTTCTCCACTCGAATTTTGAATTCATTCGAATGTGAATCTGAATCTGAGTATGATTCCGTATAAAAGTTGGAATTCATTCGAATATGAATGTGAAACTGAATCTGATTCTGAATGAGAACCTGAATGTAAATGTGAATCTGTATCAAAGTTTGAATTCATTCGAAAGTGAATGTGAATCTGAATGTGAATCTAACTTCTAGATTCACGTGAATCTAACTTCAGCCCGATGCAGTACCTTCATATGGTCTTCGTTCGTGACATGGCACCTTTCTCGCGAGAAAACAAGCAGATTGCAAAATTAAGATCACTCTGTCTTACATGCGTTTGCATTATTGAAGATTTTGTTTCGAGTATTACGTACAATATGTAAACTATAATAAATTCATTTTGATTCCAAATCGTCTAATTGCGTATACTAGGAATTACGTTATTTTATAATGCAGTGCAGGTTTTTCTTTCTCTCATTCAAAAATAAGTAATTCAACATATCACATACATTTATTCACGTCGTGATAATTTAAATAATCTGGTCATGTTGTGTTTTAGGAATGGACTTGCTGCAGAAAGTTGTTGTCTTGGGAATCCATTCTGCTCACAGTTATCTCTATACAAATTATTTGGGAGAAATAAGATAAAATATATAGTTGTTTACTATTTGTACGGAATCGTTTAGGTAAATTACAAATTATGAGTTAAGCATGTTTTGGTGATTGGAAGTATTAGAGTTTCCAGTTGTATTTGAAAAAGCGATTAATAGTTGTATTTAAATCCATACGTTACCTCTTATGTATCCGACGAGTCTGTAAGTACAATTGCACATGCTCATCCATAGCTCCGAAGCACACTGAGTTATACATGCAGACTCACTGTAATATTTAAAAGCCCAAATTTCATTAGTCTCATCTGGGAATCTGCAATTTCTAGAGTTCGTTGGAACATCCCTGACATCATCATCCGATACCTCGTCGTAAATTAATGCTTCGTAATACAAACTCTTAATTGCACCTGGACTTTCATAAGATATTAACGGTACAGCTGTGTTGGAAGCGAAAACCTGAAATTCAAAGTAGTGCTAAATAGCTATATTTAGCAATGCATTTACAGTTATTATATTCAACATTTCCATAATTATTTTGTACATTATAAATTTAGCGGGTCAGCGAAATTGCTCTCTTTGATTTTAGCTACATTTAAAAATAAAAATAATTAATTATTTTTTCTTTTGAAAATGAATGTACAATAAATCCTAACTTAATTCGTTTGAAAGAAAAATTCTCTTGAATCTAGGACATTAGGAATATGCTCGTGAACAAATTTAATCAGATGCACAAACCGAAATATAAATAATAATTTTAACCCAAACAGACCCATAACAACATTTAATATTTTCAGAGTGCTTAATGAATAGAACGAACATAATTAATAATGCACAGAGCCAACAGTGAAAGCAACTATACTTAGCAGATCCAACACTACGTGAGACGAACGCTGTGTAGGACCGGTGGACGGCGAATATTAGAAAACACGATTCTTGGTAACAAAAGAGACGTTTCCAGCGGCTCTGAGCCAGTGTAGGTCAACGATTTCTTAACTAGAGCTCTACAAATTGTGAATCTTAAATTTGTCCTTTTGGACTCGAGGAGACGGACGGGTGGACGTAATGAGCTGGATGATAAGGTCCATTTTGTTATTCACGCTAACCAACGCGAGGTTGATAAATCGTGTACACCATAAAAAGGATTTTTTCAAGCCCCACCCCTGATTAAATGTAAATATAATAACATTAATCGTTTTTGTGATTCTTTAAGACAACACTGTTCACTCTTTTTCTCCCCCTCCTCTTCATCATCTTCAACCGCTTTGCATCCACAGCTGGTTAAAAGTCTCCCCCCTTTCTTCCCACATTTCATGGTTTGCTGCTTTCTTCATCCATGTAGCCCCTGAAAAACGATTTATTGCATCTACTTATCTTCCAATAGGATATCGTGTCGATCGTTTTTTTTTTCTGGGAATCCAATGTAGTACATTTGTCGTCCATCTTTCATCTATCCATCTAGCTATATGACCAGCCAATTTGCACTTCATCTCTTTCACAGCCTTGACGCTTGTTTGCCGTGCAAATCCATTCATTTGTCTTCATAACACTCCTATTTTCCTTAGGATACATCTCTCAAATGCTCTTAGTGTGAATTAGTCTTGGAGTCGTTTGGAATTATTTGTCCAAAATTAACAGCCGAATATCATCAAAGGTAAATCACATTGATTATAAAATTTACGCTCAAGACACATTGATAGTCTGCTTTTGAAAATACAGGGTAATCTTCCAAACGAGTTCTAATCTATTTTACATATTTTATTATTTAATTCGTTATTTTGGCACTCGATGTTTTGAGCTGGCCTAGTGCAACAAGCAGTATGAATATTGCTGCAAAATGTAGTTTTCTGTCTATTTTGTTATCTTTGCTCTCACCTTGCAACGTCAATCATGTAAGATTAAAATTCTTAAAGTAATTTAAAAATTGCTCTACGGTGGCTCCAATTTTCATGTAGCGGAAAAATTCAAATCCGCTCTTTAGAATGGCACTGGTAAAAACCACGAAAAAGTCGGTTAACCCATGATGTTAATTTTAAAAAATAAGTTACGCCGATAACAAGGATGTTTTCTTCAATTATTGGATTTAAAGTGCATAATTAAAGGATTCAACATGGATTGTATGAGGAAGCAAACTTTGGAAAGAAAGAAGCAAAATTAACAATGCTGGTGAACAAAGTAAACATAAGAAATTTGTAGAGAAAGAATGCTTCGTAAAATTGTATTTTTTATTTCTAAAACGGCGGACATGATATAAATAGAAAATAATATTGAAACTGGATTAGAGAAACCAAATAAAGTCAAGTTGAAGAACTAATAATAACTTTTTGTTTTTCAGATAAATCGCAAAATAATGAAAGGAGTTAATTTTGTGTTGAAAAGGGATCGAAGTACTGTTATAAAGTAAATAAATTTATTAAACAAACCACCTTGTGACAGTGAAAATGCCGCGAATATATAGATTAATTCTTAAATGAGGAAAAACTTAACGTTGCAAGCTTTTGGCTCCTTACGTGATCGGATATCGATAATGTTACATAGATTAGTTGTGAAGGGTACCCGCCTTGTAGGTACAGATGTGTTTCGTTTGGTTCGAGATTTAAATTCCTAGTGTAATTGAGAGAAAGGATTAGTAGGTTCTATAAGGTTGACCGGTTAATTGAAGTCAGGTTAGTTTATTAAGTCGTGGTGTTCATACTTTATTGGAACAATAACAGCTTGTATTTCTAGATTCGTCTTTTTTGTATGTGCAAATTGTGAGGGAGAAGCAGCATCACCAATACCACTCTGAGGCTTAAGATGACTGACATTGGCAAGGCTTAGAGATGGACAGAGGACGACATCTTGAATGTCTACCTTTATTGTGAGTTCGTAGAGCTAACAACTTTACATCACTAAAACATGTCAAGAAATAGTAACAGATGGTTCATAGATTGTCCTGGGGTAAAATATTCCAGAGGTAAACTATTCCCTTATCAACATGCACGGCAGTGCATGAGCCAAGTTCTTCACGTCAGAAAACTTCAGCACTGCCAGAAGCATGTTATACAGGAACAAGAGTTTATGGCAAAATCGACGATTTGGGGGCCCCGTAAGAAAAAAGATGTTAAAGATAGGAATATGAGCTTTTGCCGTTAAGGAGATATGGTAAATATGTGCAGATGTACAAAATTTCATATTCGTATCTCAAACTATGTTCTAGTTGTGGATCCCTGAAATTGCACATTTTAGGCTAACTGACTCACTCACTCACTCACTCACTGACTGACTGACTGACTGACTGACTCACTCATCATATTGTTTAGGGTGTTTGGAGTAAGCTAGAAACATGAAATTTGGTATGAAGGTAGAGGATGATAAGTAGATAAAGGAGAAATTCCGACATTTTGAAAAGGTCGCCACCTTGGATTCAAAATGGCCGCCAAACCTAAAATTTCAAAGAATACACAGCCTAAACGACTAAAGATAGAACAGTGAAATTTGGTATGAAACTACATCATTGATAGCAAATTAAGAAATCTTTTTAAAAAATTGAAAAAGTCGCCATTTTGGATTCAAAATGGCCGCCAACCCTAAAATTTTAAAGACACAGCCTAAACGGCTGCCGCTAGAATAATGAAATTTAGTTTGAAAGTACAACATTATTAGTAGATTATGAAAATATTACAAAATATCTCTAAAGACGCCATCTTGGATCCAAAATGGCGGGCGTCATAAATCCATTTTCCAACTGCTTGAGCCAGAGATACGAAATTTGACAAAATGATGTATTATCAAGAGTAGTTTAGGAAAACATAACAACGTTTTAAAAAATTCACCATCTTTGATTCAAAATGGCAGCTGAAATACCATTTTTCACATCGTTTGAGATAGAGAAATGAAATTTGGTATGACAGTGTATCATCACGAGTATGTCACGAAAATATAAGAAAACGTTAAAAATGTGTCCATCTTTTATCCAAAATGCCCGCCTAAGCCCCACTTTATAACGACTGAAGCTAGAGAAACGAAATTTGGTATGAAGGTGTACCATTACGAGTAGGTTAGAATAAATTCGGCTCGTCTCCCCTACTAGGTTACAGTTCCCAGCTGGAGCCTGATAGCGAAAAGGTGTGCGCCCCAGCGAGGCCATCTTGGAATTCTGGGGGCGCCCCAATGAAGCGAAGCGAGTATATACATTACACAAGTGTAAAAAGCTGCGAAATACGAGCAAAAGCACCAGGGGTGCAAACTGTCCAGTCAACTCCTTCAAACTTAAAAAATGGTGAAATGGAATATGGATGAGCCTAGTTCCTCCCGCCAACTTCCAATGCTCTTGCGTGTTTTACCTCCCACCAGGTTTTAATCGTCACAAACGTTAGCACTGCCAGGAGCATGTTATACAGGCAGAATGTGGAAGTTTCCCCATTCGGACGCAGCGCTCTGGAGTATGAGGGAATATCTGCATCATGTGGCGCAGTGCACTGCAGATTCTGGTTGTGATAAAAAGACGCAGTTCCTCCAAACTCCTCAAGTTCGATGCGCGGCCTGCTGTGGGATTCTTGGCGCAGCGACGCGAGCGAATCGAGGGGAGTATCAACACGTACGGCAGTGCATGCAGCCGAGTTCCGTGTGTCATAAAACGTCAGCATGCTATACGGGAAGAAGGGTTTATTGCGAAATCAGCAATTTTGAGGTTCTGTAAGAAAAAAATATGTTAAAAATTGAAATATGAAATTTCGAAGTATGACGGTATATCATCACTAGTAGATTACAAAATATCTGCAAAGACATCATTTTGAATCCAAAATGGCTGACTTCAAAATCCATTTTCCAGAACGTTTGAACTAGGGATACGAAATTTGGCATAAAGGTGTATTAAAAAAAGTAGTTTAGGAATAATTTACATTTTTGAAAAAGTTGTTAACTT
>JAGDQP010009010.1:19227-60800 GCA_022664845.1 Lepisma saccharinum
GAAAAGTCTGTACCACGTCACACCATTTACAGCTACATATTTGATGTCTTTAAAGAAATAGTTTTGACGGTTCTCATGAGAATGCAGCACAATAGTAACACAATTTGCAAACATTTCTTAACGCCCTACGTACTTAATAGCTGCCTTCTTTCGTAAATGATTTGTGCCGAAATTAACTACTTACAAAGAAATCAATAAATCATTATATTAATGTTTGCTTCGCTTACAATTCTCTCTTCACCCTACGTTCTTTGTAAATTCTTAGGGGAAATGTTTACTATATAAAGAAAAGCGAATTAATGTATTACAAAAGAAATCAATGTTAAGTATTACTAGACTAAAGTAAAGTGTTACTTAGACATAACTAACAGTGCAAATAAACAATACTAAATATTTTCCAATATTCCGTGTACAATTTAAGGAAACCAATTGAAAACTCGCCTTTCCGCCGTGTCAAACTCTGTCATCACACATTTCCTTTCTTTTGAATACAACACAAGGCACGTGGGAGACTGCATTTCTATTGAACAAAAGAATTGGATTGATACACCTGCACAGAACCGTTTATGATTTGCTACTCAGATCTTAAAATTTAAGTTAAAAGTATTTTTGCTGGGTGTACGAAAAAAAAAATCTACAGTAGATTTGAGATAACCATTCTAGAACGATCAATATTAACAAATAAAACGACAGTGATGTTTATAACAAGCCAAATGAAACACATAAGTACAGAACAGACAATATAAAAATAATAATAAATAAAGACATACTTTTCTTAAACAATTCGTCCTAAAAGGTAAAAAAAAAAAAAAAAATGTTTATGCATGGGTTCTCATAAGATAAAATATATTATAAATTCTTTAAGTGGCGTGCTCCATCTTTTTCTTTTTAGTCATGCATTAACAAAATTTGGATTTATTTTAAGACCTTTAGGCAACTATGGCTCAGGCCGTATGGATGATGGTGGGATGAATTGGTGGAATGAAGAAATTGGGAGGAAATTGGAACACCGTGAGAAAAGACACACATACGGTGTTTGTCCACCACAAAACCCACATGGCATGGAATAAACAAATTTATTTTTTTCTTTTTAGTACTAGTTTTCTTTTTCTTTTCTTTTTCGATTTATTTCGACGTTCGAATATGTTTTCTCAAGCTAATGTTTTGTGTCTCAAATCCTAAAGCGTTCTGCAACCAGCCAAACACAAGTTCGCTGCAAGCTAGAATTTATTTTAGGATAAAGAAGTCCATATTAAAAAAAAATATATTATAATACACATTTTATACTTTTGAAATATAAAACCCTGTATATAGAAATATATCAATGCAATAATGGAATATCGTATTGTCACCCGTCTTACGTCGCTGTGCAAAGTTTCATCATTTTATGACATCAGGAAATGAGTTAGATTAGCGCTGCAAGATTTGAAGACACCACGAACCAAAGAAAAGTCTGTAAAAATAGTTTTACCTCGGTAGATCTGTAGACTAAGATACTGGGTAGGTGTTCGGCAGATTTCAAGTTTGAACCCCACCTGAAATACGGATATTTGTGAGTTTTAAAAGAAGTGCAATCATTTAAGCCTGTCAGTAGCTACTTGAATAGCTCAAATGAAATCAAGTTTATCAAAACAAAATACTTAACGAGGAAATTCGAATTTATGTGTCTTCGAAAGGTTCTGTGTTCGAGCCCAGTGACCCTCCGACTGTTTTTTCCACGGTTTTTACTGTCACACAAAATTAATTAGAAAATGAAAGTATCAAAATTAAGACCTGGCCGACTTACTTTCTACACCATCTGTTCTACTCGATTCCTGCTTAAGACAAAGACGCCTAAAGGCCATACATAAACATTTAAAAATTAGAGTGAGTGTCGCGATCCTTATTTCTGTAGATCAGTCTGAACTGTCACTTTTGATAATCCTAAAGGGATTATGCGACTTCAGTCAAAAACTGAAATTGTATTTTAGGCTGTGGAAATTTTAAAGAAAAAAAAAAAAGGAGTAAAAATGTACGGTATCTGGTATTTTAGACACGCCTCTGAAGATTTCAGCAGGTGATAATAACAACTTTATTTTCTTCTTAAAATTCAGAATAGTTTGATTATTTTATATTTTTTCCAGCATAAGATAATGCTCCTACCATAAGCAGAAGTTAGTTATCTCTCACATATTAAAATCTCAAAAGTATACAAGAGTATTACACAATTTAATTTATATCATAAAGGCGTACAAGCTAATGAAATCAATGGGCACATGAAATAAAATATGCTATAATATAAAATAATATCAAAATGTAATGTATTTATGGAAACCTAATTCTGCTGTTATCATTCAAGTAAAGATGTCTCTACTTTAAGTTATGCTTTGTCCTTCTTTCTCCCACTTCACCACATCAGGAAAGTCTCTTGAAATTCTCTTCTTCACTAAAGGGATCCAGTCTGCTTTAGTCGCAAGTGTGGGCTTCCAAATTTTACACTTTTACATTAAGTACTTTCCCACGGTGACGTTGTTTGCTTACAGGATGCGCCAACACTGCAACCTTTTCACTTGCTTTATCAACGCATACATTACATGGAACATGTTAATAAATCCGGTGTAACCTCCTCCACTCTTCTGGTGGTTTCGTACAAAAACTAGGTCTCTAATTGAGAGGCACTTATTCTTTATTTTCTCGTTACGATTGTCGATACAATTTCCCTTTTCCTTGCATCTATCATTACTAACTTGTCTGACCAGGTGGGATTATTTTCTAAGCCCACTATGTTGCATGCTACTTGTTTAATTTCTTCAATTCCCTTCTTTTCACGCACTGCCGGAAATGGTTCTTCATTCTTCACTGCGTGATACCAAAAAACACTCGCGACACTGACTGCAGTTAAGTCCGATGCCGTATACTTGGTCTAACAATTTCATGTCTCGTACTTAGGCAACCTTTATTTTCTTTAAATTCACTTCATTTTCTTGTTTACTTCTCAGGCCGTCAGACACTGCTGAATTATCGTCGATGGAATCCTTCCACTCTTTCAATGTCACATCAGTTGATGCCGTCCATGGTAATGAGCGGCAATGGATTTCAGGCTCTGAGTATCCACTTTCTCGGTCTGAGCTGTATTGTTCAATCTTCCTTCTGCTTCCCTCATAAATGTTCTGGAATCTTCAATCTTCCTTCTACTTCCCTACTAAACACACTGGATTCTTCAATCTTCCTTCTGCTTTCCTTCTAAGCACACTGGATTCTTCAGTCTTCCTTCTGCTTCCCTCCTAAATACAGTGGATTCTTCAGTCTTCCTTCTGCTTCCCTACTAAATACACTGGATTCTTCGATCTTCCATCTACTTCCCTCCTAAACACACTACGTTCATTAGACGTTCTTAAATACCTTAGATGCGACACATGTTTTATATCGCGTGGAAAAACCACGATCGATTCACCTTGCATACGGATCACAAATCAGCCTCCTGGCAGAGCAACATGGATCGAGTCAGTGGTCGAGATCAAGTGAGTTGCATTTCAAAGTGTGGGTCAGGGGTCGTGAGTTAACCTTACGTTACCCACCATTATGACCTATTCTTTGACCCATGATGTACCGCGACCCATCTTATCTTGGACCATAGTCACTACAGTATCGAAGTAATATGTAAATTTTGTGAACGCACAACATTGCGCTGGACTGCTGTAAAGTCTATCCGAACAAAAACACCAGAGGTGCAAAAAGTGGAGCCAAGTTCTTTAGCCCTAAAAAGGTGTGAAATGGGAGACGGATGAGCCAAGTTCCTTGGTGACAGCATGTAACAGGAACAAAGGAACTTGGCGCGATCTGGCAACAGCCTTAAGGTTAGGATCCCCACCACCCTTATAGCTTGAGGATCATGAACCTTGCCACTTCGCGCCAAGTTCCTTTGTTCCTTTTACATGCTGTCACCAAGGAACTTGGCTCTTCCGTCTCCCATTTCACACCTTTTTAGGGCTAAAGAACTTGGCTCCACTTTTTGCACCTCTGGTGTTTTTGTTCGGATTTCACAGCTTTTTGTAGGTGTATAATATATATACTCGCTCTCTCGGCCTCGTTTAGGTCCTCGCCCCCAGTAGCTGGCTGCGGCCTTAACTTCGAATTTTTGGGTACTTACGCCCCTTTATCGTAACCACTCTCCAGGACACTGTGCTTCCGTGTTGCAGATTTTTTCCCATACCCACCACCCATGGGAATGAAATATTTATTGAAACATAGGGAAGCTTTGCCATATTTATTGTAACCTACTTGTGATGATACAGCAAATTTGCTTCCTGCTGGCGGCCCTAAAATCCACCACCATCAACCCTAAGGCTCGAACATCACCTGATGTTTTGCTCGGATTTCACAGCTTTTTATACGTGTATATATATACTAGGTTCGCCTCGCTGGGTGTGCTGCCCCAGAATTCCGTGTGCGCCCCAACTTCAAATTTTTAGGGTTACGCCCCCTTTATTGTGATCAGACTTTCTGGGGACATGCTGTGCAGACCTTTTCCCATATCGCCTCGGGGGCTGCACCCTCATAGCGGTGGTTTGATCCATTTATTGAAACATTTTCGTGATGGTACACCTTCATACCAAATTTCGTTTCTCTAGCTTCAGTGGTTTGGAAAATGGTATTTGGGCGGCTATGTTGAATTAAAGAAAGCGATTTTTAAAAAGTGTTCTTACATTGCCGTTACCTACTTGTGATGGTACACCTTCATACCAGATTTCGTTTCTATAGCTCGAATGGTGTGGAAAAAGTTTTTGTTCGGCCATTTTGATCCAAGTTAACAACTTTTTCAAAAATGTAAATTATTCCTAAACTACTCTTGTTAATACACCTTTATGGCAAATTTCGTATCTCTAGTTCAAACGGTCTGGAAAATGGATTATGAAGTCAGCCATTTTGGATTCAAAATGATGTCTTTGCAGATATTTTGTAATCTACTAGTGATGATATACCGTCATACTTCGAAATTTCATATTTCAATTTTTAACATCTTTTTTCTTACAGAACCTCAAAATCGCTGATTTCGCAATAAACTCTTCTTCCTGTATAACATGCGGACGTTTTGTGACACGTGGAACTCGGCTGCATGCACTGCCGTACGTGTTGATACTCCCCTCGATTCGCTCGCGTCGCTGCGCCAAGAATCCCACGGCAGGCCGCGCATCGAACTTGAGGAGTTTGGAGAAACTGCGTCTTTTTATCACAACCAGAATCTGCAGTGCACTGCGCCACATGATGCAGATATCCCCTCATACTCCAGAGCGCTGCGTCCGAATGGGGAAACGTCCACATTCTGCCTGTATAACATGCTCCTGGCCTAACGTTTATGACGAGTAAAACTTGGTGGGGCACGCAGGAGTATTGGAAGTTGGCACGAGGAACTAGGCTCATCCATATTCCATTTCACCACTTTTTAAGGTTGAAGGAGTTGACTGGACAGTTTGCACCCCTGGTGCTTTTGCTCGTATTTCGCAGCTTTTTACACTTGTGTAATGTATATACTCGCTTCGCCTCATTGGGGCGCTGCCCCCAGAATTCCAAGATGGCCTCGCTGGGGCGCACCCCTTTATCGCAATCAGGCTCCAGCTGGGAACTGTAACCTAGTAGGGGAGACGAGCCGAATTTATTCTAACCTACTCGCAATGGTACACCTTTATACCAAATTTCGTTTCTCTAGCTTCAGTCATTATAAAGTGGGGCTTAGGCGGGCATTTTGGATAAAAGATGGACACATTTTTAACGTTTTCTTATATTTTCGTGACATACTCGTGATGATACACTGTCATACCAAATTTCATTTCTCTATCTCGAACGATGTGAAAAATGGTATTTCAGCTGCCATTTTGAATCAAAGATGGTGAATTTTTTAAAACGTTGTTATGTTTTCCTAAACTACTCTTGATAATACATCATTATGCCAAATTTCGTATCTCTGGCTCAAGCAGTTGGAAAATGGATTTATGACGCCCGCCATTTTGGATCCAAGATGGCGTCTTTAGAGATATTTTGTAATATTTTCATAATCTACAAATAATGTTGTACTGTCAAACTAAATTTCATTATTCTAGCGGCAGCCGTTTAGGCTGTGTATTCTTTAAAAGTTTAGGATTGGCGGCCATTTTGAATTCAAGTTGGCGACTTTTTCAAATTTTTAAAAGGTTTTCTTAATTTGCTACCAATGATGTAGTTTCATACCAAATTTCACTGTTCTATCTTTAGCCGTTTAGGCTGTGTATTCTTTGAAATTTTAGGTTTGGCGGCCATTTTGAATCCAAGATGGCGACCTTTTCAAAATGTCGGAATTTTTCCTTTATCTACTTATCATCCTCTACCTTCATACCAAATTTCATGTTTCTAGCTTACTCCAAACACCCTAAACAATATGATGAGTGAGTCAGTGAGTGAGTGAGTGAGTGAGTGAGTCAGTTAGCCTAAAATGTGCAATTTCAGGGGTCCACAACTAGAACATAGTTTGAGATACGAATATGAAATTTTGTACATCTGCACATATTTACCATATCTCCTTAACGGCAAAAGCTCATATTCCTATCTTTAACATCTTTTTTCTTACGGGGCCCCCAAATCGTCGATTTTGCCATAAACTCTTGTTCCTGTATAACATGCTTCTGGCAGTGCTAACGTTTTCTGACGTGAAGAACTTGGTTCATGCACTGCCGTGCATGTTGATATACAAAAATAATAAATTAGGTCCACGGTACGAATAATTTACATTGCTCCGCAGCATTAGGAGACCATAAAGCATTGCCCTGGACTGACCTCTCGCCTCCACTTCCAAGGTTGTTCCTGTGTCAGTCATGGTGCAGCCCACCGTTCAGCTCTGTTGTATCTTGTAGGGATGTCAATCGGCTCGGTTCAATATGAGTGAGCCACGGCTCGGTTCGGTTCGGCTCACTGTGAGCCGCGGCTCGGTTCGGCTCGCTGTGAGCCTCGGCTCGGTTCGGCTCGGCGGCTCAGGGTGAGCCGACGCTCGGTTCGGCTTGGCTCCCTGTGAGCCGCGGCTCGCACTGAGCTGAGCCGAACCGAGCCGCGGCTCAGGACCGATCGAGCCATGAGCCGAGCCGAGCGAGCCGTTGACATCCCTAGTTTCTTGTTCCAACAATGTTTCAACGAGCATCCGTGTGGCTGAAATCACCATCTGTGGCTCCTTGCAAGAAACTGATATGATACAATTTGAAAAACGTTGCGTTATATATGCATGAATGACCTCGACTAATTTTTATCTTTGTATTCAATGTTCGGACATACTTTTTATGTTGTCCAGCAGATGCCCGGCTCTATTTAGAGGGAAATCATGCGAAACGGGAATTTTATATTTAAAACCTTTATGAAAATATACATATATTTTGTTATTTACGTTTATTTTTAGCCTCACGATTTTCCATTACTTTCATAAAACTACATGATTGCACTTAACTACAGTAGAAGTTCTTTACATTGTCATGGATATGTAAGTAAGAATTATACTATACATAGAATAAGGCTAGACGCACAAATGAGTTGGACCCAATATTCGAGCATAATCTGTAATTGGTAAATTAGAAAGATTTTAAAATTCATACGAAATGTGTGAAATAGAAATTAGCAAAATTCGGGATTGTTACATAGAGTGGACAGGGGTGTATGCAAGGTTGCACCTGTGTATAAACGCAAGTGGACCTAACCCGAGAACGTTAGTGGCTTCCAACCAATTTTTGAATCGGGTTTATTTACAGCTCTATAGGCATCTCAGGCTCAGACCGGGATAGGGGAGGGGAGAGCATGTTGGAAGGTAGTCGACCAGGGCCGTAAGTACAATCCAGGTATTTGCCTGGTATGACTGAGGAAAACACCTGGAATTGGTTTCGGATTGCAGAATTAAGAGTAATAAAAAATAATCAACTTTAAATTCTTCCCATTTTAAAACCCATTCTTTGTAGATATCTAAATTGTCCGGGCCCCGATAGCGTTTCTTGTAACTGTGAATAAATACGGACCTGTTCATGTTATGTAATACATCTTATTATGATGAATGCATTCTATTTTAGAATGCTGTTAGGTAATTTTAAAAGCGTGTATGCATAATTAAGGACTGTTCAAAAAGAAACTGAACTTTTATTATGAAATGTGTATATAAATACGTGAAAGAGAACGGACACTGGCGGTGCCTAAGGGTGTCCAAAAACATTACCAGGCCCAGTTTTCAAACCTGGTGCTAAAGGCAGCATAACTCATTGAGTGCTCGTGACGATTGCCAGTTACCCGACCATAAAAGAAACTGGGAGAGTAGAGAGTATCTCTGAAATTGCACAACACTTTCACAGAGACCTTGAACATATTTCATCAAGACAATGGTGAGGAATGTTTCAATCGAACACGATGTTATGAATGGTACAGACGTTTCAAATCGGATAGAAGCACCACCGAGGATGACGAAGAATCAATACGGCCGTACACATCTTTCAACATCAATCACGTGGTAAGGCTGGGTAGTTAAATACGTGTAAACTGTCGTCTCACTATACGTGAAGTTGCTGCTGACCTAATCATCTATAATAATAACATAATAACCACCGGCGTTACAGACCGATAGGTCCTGAGCCTGCCCCGACGCCATCTGTCCGCGCTTGGTGGAACTCATTTATTCAAGGTTATTCCAAACAGTTTCGCAACAAATGCAGCTGTACAATAATGCCATGGAACGACAACGATATAACGAGCTGCGCCAGACACCAAAGGTGTGGTACAACAAGTCCTGGGTGATTCATCACGGCGAATGCACGCTCCATAGGGTTTTTTTTTTTTTTTGGACAAAGGACATACCGGATTATTGTTGCCCACAAGCTCCTACTCCCCTGATTTGGTGTCAACCGACTTCCTTCTCTTTTCTAAATCAACTCCCGAAAGATTGCAGATTCCAGACCATAGAGGAGAACCAGGAGAAATCGGTATGGGACCTCCAGGCTATTCCAAATTTAAGAGTTCCAGCAGATTATATAAGAACAAGGACAACGCCCTAGCCGAGCTGGTCTACCGGTTCCCGTAAGATCACCGAAGTCAAGCAGCTCTGGGTCTGGTCAGTGCTTGGACGGGTGACCGTTGCAGTACTCCAGATGGTGTTGCCTGTACGGCGCGGCGTCCACCCAGCGTCGTGAGGCCAATTGGGGAGCTACCTGAATAAAGAGGTAGCGATCACAGTTGAGAGCTTCGGCTCTCCTCTCCCAACACGTCTGGTCAGCGTGGGAGCAGTAGACCACCTCCTCCCTCCGGGAGAGGCCTCATCCACTAGTGGATTGAATATGTCTGTGTATTATTATTTAAGAACAGGAAGAAACGCTGGGATCAGAACTTGCACAGTGAAGAGGTAAGTACTTTGAAGGATGTGCACGAATAATCGGGAGTTCACTGTATTAAAGAAAAAAACAATTCTTCCTGCTTGTAAACCTGCGCCAGCGACCCTTGCTCTACACGACGTTGCACATGCCTGTTGGAAAGGATCAATGCGTAACGAATACTGTCAATTGTTTTGTGCATTTTACACATCACATAAAAGGGTGTTTGTGAAGGAAATTAATATCAGGACTATTTCTTCTGTGCATTTATTAATATATTTAACAAACACAGATCCATTACGTAAAGAAAATTAAGATCGTGACTATTTTTGTGCCTTTTAATATATTTTTGTGACTATTTTTTTAATATATTGCCATACACAAATCTTCCTCCGAAGTAAACTATAATGTAAACTTTTGACGTAAATTATACATTTACCATATACTATAAACATTTATTAGCATTACCAGATGACAGATATACAAAAGCCATCAAACTCAATGAGTGTATCTCTTTCTCACTAAATTTAAGGACAGTCATAAAGTTTGCATGTCACTGTTTGCACTAGATTCCTTATAAGATATTATTCATTTCTGTATGCCAATGAAGATAACTACTTTTAAAAAAAAATCTAACCGATTAAAAGTTTTGTAATGCTTTCAGGACGTTGTCTTGACGAGCCATCTTAATTCAGTTCATGACAAGCAGAGGGCGTCCGATAAGACCTTTGGATTGAATTGCAGTAGAAGGTAAAAAACAAAATAAAAAAAAACAGACTGGTTGACCTATTAAGCATTCGTCTCATAATTACTATCCATTAGTGTTAAGCAATTAAGAATACTCACGAAATTATTCTGTTAGTTTCTTCTTCTTCTTGTTTCAGTTTCCATTCCAGATTATTTGGGAAGAAGAAAAGAACAAATGAAAAACTTATGGTAACGAAATATCTTTAGGTTGTACTGTGTTAATTTCCCTGAAGCAAATCAAAATGATTAAAGTACCGGACTTCAGTACTGTGAAGGCAAGTAGGCTCAAATTCTTCTGTTGTCCATCCTGATTGGGAAACTCGTCATCTCTCAGGGACTTAAAAGCTGCTGCCTGCCTTGAGCTTACAAAAATTAATAAAATCAACATAAAAAGAACTTCAATGTTGTATACATGATCTAGCGTAATATATAATTAGCGTTGCTTTACTCTGTTTGTACTACAGATGGTAGGAAGTGTCATTGTAAATTTACGAAAGGGTTAGCAATTTGTTTTCCGGGCTGTAGTTTACTCCACGTAACATCAGTCCCTTAAAGAGACGGGGGGGGGGGCAAAGGGGGCTGATCTAACACGATCATGAGCCATCCTCATAATAAAGACCTCTAGCTGTCAAAACAAAAACATATTTTTTTTTTCAGATTTTAAAAGCGAACATGTGAATATTGATGTTCCGTTAAACTTCACATGTGCAATAGCCGCTTCATGCTACAGTTCATCGAAAATTTTCTTAATTTTTTTAATGGTAATCTCTGATGATCGTGGGGAGCTAGTCACTTTTTACTTTAGTGTGAAATATTTTGATTCTGCTACAATGTCCCGTACATAAGTAACCTTTGTCCTCTAGAGTTGGCTGAGCACCCCCACCACTACTGAGTATTTTGCCCGTTTACGGGTCTAAGTAATATATATATATATATATGTTCTGTAAAATTAGGGACCATGGTGGCTTAATGACGCTCGGGACCTTCGGTTCAACCCCTGGTCGTGCTACGTGCGCTTTGTGCCATGTGAGGACAAATACCGTGTATATGGGTTTTCTCAGGGCACTGCCCGTTTCCTATCACTTTATTCATTCCAACAATCATCCATCTGGCCTGAGCCAAAATTGCCTAAGGTTTTAAAAATAAATGCAAATACTGTAAAATTATTTTACAAAATTGTAAAATAGAATACAATTATTAAGATACCGAAAAGTTAGAAAGCTCGAATTAAGCATGTTTACAACTGAAGAATAGAAAGTGTGTTTTCAAAAATCATTAAAAAAAAACACTCCGGCGTTACAGACCGATAGATCCTGAGCTTGCCCCAACGCCATCTATCCGCGCTTCGTGGAACTGCATCTACCTGAGTGATGACAGTGTGGTAAACTCTAAGCGCCACATAGCCACGAACAGGCGTATTAGGGGTTTACCAGACCTGGTGATCGTCACGTCTTTATTCACGTGACTCCCCAGTTTGCCTCATGACGCTGGGTGGACGCCGAAAAGTGGGACTCCATCCGGGAATTGAGCCCGGGACTACGCGAACATGAGTCCAACGCTCTAACCACTAGACTATGGAGTGTGGAGTCCCCCTTTTAATTCTTCATTTGAAACCTCCAATTTGGAAACCTATATGTCTCCGAGACCTAGCCTTTCTCGCCCTTCATAAGTACATCCCTGTTCTTGATAGATAATGCATCTTATTGTAGCAAATAGGTAAATTTTACAATTTTGTTTAGTAAATTCAGAAAAGAAATGGTAAAATTAAAATACACTGCAACTTTGCAAAAAAAACGCTTAGAGAAGAATGTCGAACATCTCTTGCTCCTCCTGGACAATGGACCTCCTTTTGCAGGACAATGCTCCTCCTGGACAGAACCTTTTGGATATCCTGCCCATCTTACAGCACAGACCTCGCCCCACGAGGTTTCTGACTGTTTCCTGAATTAAATAAACGTTTGCGTAGTAGATATTTTTCATCGAACAACCAGGTCACGAAAGTCATGGAGGCGGTTTGCAAATGACTGTTAGAAAATGGATTGAATCGTATCTTCGAAGTATGGCACGAACGTTGGGAAAAATAGCCTACTACTATAGATGCAGTGTACTTAGAAAAAGATCATTTTGATTAATATCAGAATATTGATACTTCTGAGTGATTATATATACCGCACTTTGCTAGAAAGAAAAATCATTACTTTTTGATCAGCCCCTGTAAAATCAAATAAACTACTGCTTGACAAATAGTGTTTTTTTTTTATGATTCAGTCACCAGAAGTCACTTTCGTCCTGGAATGAAGCACTGCCTAGTTGTAACTTCATCTCCAATACCGCAGCACGTCTCACCAGGGATGTATTTAGGAGATCTTGCCCCCCTGAAATTCAGTTTTTTTTTAATTGACAAAATTTTATAGATTTTACAAACAAATCTTAATTTCAGGGGGTCCACATCCCCCTAAATACATCCCTGGCGAGGCATGCTGCCGTATGAGAAGTTACTCTACAACTCGACAGTGTTTCATCTCAGGACGAAAGTGAAGCAGAAGTGACTTCTGTTGATTGAATCATAAAACATACACTTTTTGTACTCTTCGACCAATATCCCACCCCTATCTCGGTACCTTGCAGATAACGTGGGCAACTTTTTTTTGTATATTACCTCTCTATAGGACGTAGATTCTCCTAGCAAAATTTTAGGGTAGGTTTCGATATGCTCTCATTGACAGTCTCTTTGTCAGTACTATTTGAAATGTTAATATACTCATTACTACTCTCGATAAACCCTGATCACCCCACCCCCCTTCCCCTCCTTTATTCATCATAATCAGACGTACTACATAGCACACAGACACAGCCTGTACTTGCACAAAAGCTCAAGAGGTGGTAGCTGGCTCCTGGAAAAATTAGATTACCTCCAGACATTAAGGTTTAGAATTGAAGTTTTAATTGTTCTGTAAAAAATGTTACAATTTAATATTTTCTATAATACAAAGAAATCTTTTATGCTTTCTCTCCTAAATTTTTCCCATTAATAATGGGAGATTTACAACTTTACCCAATCATATTTTACTTATCCCAACTCATAACATACGTAATTATTGCACTGTGTAATTAAAGTAACGTACCATCTTGCCATAGTGCCACTTCAAATAACTCAACCTGACCTAAATTAGTCTGAGTAACGCCTGCTGATAGAAAATTCTTAAGTCGGAAAATATTATGTCTCATGATAAACTAATTAACCAAATATAAGCCGGCCGACTTGTCTGCGGCGGTAGGCCATTGGCTCGAAGGTCCCGGGTTTGAGTCCCGGTAGGGGCATGGGTGTGGATTTTAACAGCTAAAGGCGAATCGTGACGGGCCGAAGTCCAAAGTTACTAGACTGGTGGCCCATATAAAAATAAAGTTTTACCAAATATAATTTTTGCTGCAGATATGATATAATACAAAATAAGCTTGGGGAAGAATAACAAAAAACGCTATTCAAAGTCCTCCAATATTTTCCCAGTCATGTTTAGAACCCTGTGTGGTGTTTAATTATTTCATATAAAAAGATCTTATTATTTATTTATAAATTTTACTGTTCATTTACACTGCCTGAACATAAAATTAAAACAAACAAAACAGAAAAGATGTAATGAGTTAGAATAAAAATTAGTGTATTATTTTTTACAATGTAATCTACCCCTTCTCAATTAAATTTTCCGAAGGTTACTTTTAATAATTTTACAATTATATGAAGGTTGCGGAGCAAGGAGTCAGGACCACTACAAATGAGGAGTCCAGAAGCAAAGGGATACAAGTGACATCGACGAATAGAAAACGTTCGAGGTAATCTAATATATATATATATATATATATATATATATATATATATATATATATATATATATATATATATATATAACCAGAAATATATGTGACACAATTATACGTCGCCTTAACTAGAAACTCTCGTAAACAGGCCCCGATTTATGTTTCTAGGCGCCCTAGGTCCATGACTTACAGCGCCCACTCCTTTTCCCTCCCGTTCTTTTCCCCTTCCCACCTTCACATTATGACAAATTTTATCTACTACGTCTGCTCGCCAATTATTATTAATAATAATATAATTATTTAATTATGGATACTTACAAAATACGGTTCAATAATATTAATTAAAATAATGGTAGGGTAAATCCGGAAGAGTTTGCGCAGTGGGAGAGACTGTGCAGGTCTTGGAAAGACTGGAAGGAATGGAACTGACGTGTTGCGAGTGAAGGACAAGTGAATACGTTACTGGCAGACTCGTCAGTTGAATTCCTGTGTTGAAAAAAAGGTGATTGTTGAAACTTATCTACGACTCACGTGTATTGCTTGACTTTTCGTAAGCGTTGTGTATATTTTCAAAGGATATGTTTTAATGTTAAATCATTATAAAGCAACGCGTACCTGAGCTAGTTCTATGTCAGAACTAGTGTTGTACGCAGTTTGAGGTCATTCTGGAAACTGGCACTTAAGCTATGTGGTGCGTAAACTATCCTACGTAATTAAGATAGTTGGGTCAAGTGTTAAGTATGAGAGTTTGCGCAGTACATTCATTTAATACAATGAGATAAAAGGTTGCGCCAAGTTATTTATAAATCAGGCCCAGATTTTGGTGTTATTTTTGGTTCTGGCCCACTACGTGACGGAGGAATACAGTGTGTGAAGAGCATAAAATTCTTTTCCTCTGCCCACTTACGATTGTATTAGTAAAGTTTATAAACGCTGCCAAGAGTAAGAAATGTAACGTTTAATAGGAATATTCAGGCTGCTTTAGCCAATTACATTTTGTAATTCAACATTTTATAATATTTTGCATAACAACAAGTAGTTTCTATTTGGTTCGTACTATCGAATGTTATCTTATTCTCGTACGCAGTCTCTCCTACTCATGTGCGCAATCTTACCTACCCTAGTAGGAGAGTTTCCGCAATGAATGATTTCTAAAAAATCATTATCATTAAGCATCATATAATGATTTATATCAAAGATTCATAGCATGTAATTGTGTATAAGATACTAAAGAATAAATTGTGTGATTTTTTTAGACGTTTTGAATACAAAATAGAATTTTAGTGAATTTTTCTTGAATTATGCGCAATGTCACCCGACTTTCCCCTATATATCGGACTACCTGTCAATAAGTCGTTCCTAAAATATAGCAAATTCAAAGTTCCAAAATCTCTAGGAATGGACAAAAGCGACACTACAAACTCATTCACTACGTTGAAAACGTGGGTAGTTTTTTTAAAGTTAAAAACTATCTCCGGGAATGTTTATCTCGTGAAGGTCAAGTTAGAAAGAAAAATAAGACTTTTTTTCTGCTGTGAAAAAAAAAATGTGTTCATGTGCTTTGACGCAAGGTGGTTCATTTAAATGTACAACTATAACAGAAGAAGAATAAAGGAACATTTTTTAAAATCATTTTTGAACTTTAACGTGAGGAGAAAAAATTTACATTGACTGCCACAGTGAAAAAATGGTAGCAATGTGCCCTAGAGACAAGAAAAATTCTTAGCAATCTACAAGGAAATACAGCTTTTCCTATTATCTTAAAAAGGAAAGGAAAAAGTGAGGGTCTTTAAAACTATGTTCCTGCACACACTAGCGATTGGTGAATGGTCCTTCGTGAATTGGAAAAAGAAATGCGTCACTAAAACAGAAAGTTCGGTCAGTCAAAGTAACATAACTTCCAATCCAGAAGACAAAATAAAAGTTACTGCTCTTCATAAGTTCTTTGATTCACTGCCCAAACTAGAATCTCATTATTGTGGGTTGTCATCTAAGAAAATTTACCTGGAACCGACGTGATTATATAAAGTGTACAAAGAAAAATGGTGTAACAAAGAAGAATGGTATTGACAATTTGTACATTTCAGAGAATTTTTGAAGATCAAAATTTGAGCCTTTTTCGACCAATAAAAAGATGAATGTGATATTTGCGTGGCATTCAGAAGGGGAAATTTAAACGAGGTGGAGTACCAAACACACCAAGGCAAAAAAGGAAGAAGCAAGATCAGAAAAAGAAAGTGACAAACAAAATGATACCTCTCTTGTTTTCACAATGGATCTTCAGTCGTTGCTGTTGTGTTCAAAGTCAAATGTGTCAAGCTTTTATTATAAAACTAATCTTGCAGTTCACAATTTTACAGTTTTCGACTTGAAAGCAAAGGACGGATACTGTCATCTCTGGAACGAAACAGAAGGTGGTCTTTCAGTTCAGGAATTCACTAGTGTAATAAGTGCCTTTGGTCTCTCCCAGCTCCCACTTCCACAATCATGCAATAAACTGATTTTATACAGTAATGGTTGTACATATCAAAACCGAAATGCTGTTGTGGCCATGTCGAACAATGTGGTCATTGAACAATCTTTTTGGAAAGAGGGCGCACACCCAAATGGAAGCAGATTCTATGCACTCAAAAACAGAACATCAACTGCGAAATAGAAGGATCAATATTGCTGCTGATCATGTGAATGATTGCCAAGAAGCACGAAGAAACCCGAAACCCTACTCTGTGGGAAGTATTTGGACCACACATTTTTCAAAAACTTTCAAAGCAAACAATTGTACCAGGTAAAAATGTTGGTACTGGTTGTACCAGGAAAAAAAAAACTTTCAAAGTATTCGACCAGGTAAAAGAGTTGGTGACCCTACGGTTACAGATATCAGAGCTTTGCTGTATAACCCCGATGGACAGATTTCATATAAATTAAGGTTTAACGATGATTGAAATCTTCTTCCTGTCATGAGACAACAAAATGTAACAATAACACCAGTTGCAAACCTACCAAGTCTTCATAAATACAGATTACCAGTAAAAAGAAAAACTAAATTTGAACATTTACAATCCTTGAAAGTAACTATGATGTTCTTTATGACAACATTCCTTATTTTAAAACGTGAGAGACTTCCATCGGGCTTGGCTACAAGTAATACATATTTTATCACACAATATGGAATTTCATAATAGATATAATTTTTTTCGTACCTTTTCAAGAGATTTCGCTATTTTGTAAGATAAAAATAATATTAATATGTTTAATATTAATAGCTCATGTTCATTTTGTATTATTCATAAATATAAACACTTCAGAATACATTAATTTACACATTTACCAATGAACATGCAGGAATTTGTTGTTATTTCAGAGAACTGTAATATTTTGCTGTAAAAAATTAATTAATGTTCAAAAATATCAACATTCCTTTCGTAGTTCAGTCAAATTAGGCAAAAAAAGAACTCTACTTGGTAAGATAAGATAAAATGAATTGTATGGGCGGTAACAGCACTATGGAACTCTACTTGGAAATAATTTCCTAAAAAGATGATACTTCGCATATGTGTAGCACTAGTACCCAGTAACAATATATAAAAAAATAACATTCGCTCGTGGTGTGCTACAGCCACCATCTTGGAAAATGGTTACCGATTTTCACTTTTTTTATTATATCTCCGTAACCGTTGGAAATATGAAAAGAAAATGAGAGACAAAAATTGAAGATCATAAAAAGATACATTCTTTTGGTCCTTATAACTTTTGTTCTATCTCTTAGGGTTTTCGAGAAAAACGTAAATTCAAAAATCATACTTTTTTAAAAAAAAAATTTTTTTAGAAGTTTACCATGTAAATTACTTTCAACACGTAGGTTAATCTCGAATTTTTATGATTGTTTAATTTACGTTTTTTCTCGAAAACCGTAAGAGATAGGACAAAAGTTATGAGGACCAAAAAGATGTATTATGTTATGATCCTTAACTTTTGTCTCTTTCATTTTTTTTCATGTTTCCAATCTTTATCGAGATATAATTTAAAAAATTAAAATCGGCGGTCATTTTCCAAGATGGCGGCCGTAGCACAGCATACACAAGTGTTGATTTTTTGATATGTTGTTACTGAATGCGAAGTATACCCTTTTAGGGAATATTTTCCAGGTAAAAGCCCTAATATGACTGGACTATCGTTGTTATATATCAAGAAAGTCTCGTATCTCCAAACCTTGTATACACTTTAAATACTATAAAAACTCGTAACTCCAACAATTGCTTGAAATTTCTACTTAAATGACGTAAATAATGATTATATTGTTGAGGTTCATTAATGCTTATCTTACTCTGTTATCCTGTTTCATTTTTACAATCTTCAAATATATAATGTATGAAAGAGATATATTTTTTCCCAATTGAGGTGATAAACAAAGAAACCTTGGTCCTTAATGTGTCCATGTACGAAATATGAACGTTTTGTGTCACACATATTTCGGGTTATGTAAAAGATTGCCTCGAATCCTTTTTATCCGTCACTGTAGCTCGCATTCCTTGGCTTTTAAAGATGACAAGTAATCATTTGTTTTAGACTGGAAAGAAGAAGGGAGAAGTATTGAATAGAGTTATGCAATATCGTTCATAACTTGTGAAGCAACGGCAATGCTACCTAGTGGACCTTGGGCTATAAAGGCTTACAGCGCGCCTCGTGACCAATACACGAACTATCAATCCTGTCCTCAGTACACCGGGAAATTTAAAAGATAAACCTACCAATTAAATCAATACCTTCTTGGTTATTTTTGTTGATTTTCACATGTATGATTGTTTAGATGGCAGACCAAAATATATATATATGAGGCAGTGTTGGCAGGTAGAAGGGAATTTTCCATAAAACGGGAAAATCAGGGCTACATGAAGGGAAAAAGGGGAAAACTATAAAAAATTTGTTTTCATTTTCAGTAATTTTGAAAGTCAACATAGTAGCCAGGAATTTCATTACAAAAATCGGGACATTTTCAGTATTTTGAGGAAACTACTGCGACGGGAACCTGAGAACACTGATATAAGGTCCGGATGTGGCTCGCGGGCCGCCTATTGAGGAGGCTTGATGTAAACAAACATTAAGTGATAGAAAAGGTTTTAAGAAAAAATCTATTCTACTATAGTCATACTTGTCCTATACTTTCTCTCTCTCTTACACACACACACTTTTTCTCTCTCTCTCTCTCTCTCTCTCTCTCTCTCTCTCTCTCTCTCTTTTCAAATCACATCTTTTGTGTGTGACAACATACAAGAAAATGAAAAATTACAGAAAACTGAAGTAATGAAATTTTATTTCTTGCTTTTTATTTTTTTTTTAAAAAAAAGGAAGTTCAACTTTTTACTATCTCATTCAGCGTAATAGGAGCAAAAAAGTGTTGAGTCATGGAAATGAATAAATTAAATTCTGATTCTGTATATATATAAAAAAAAGACAGCCCAAGACATTTAACTCGGCACAACAGATGAATACGTATTTTATGCAATCATCACTATACATGAAATAATCTATTATTGTAGTATTGTAGCAGTAGACGAAGAACGTTTCAAAGTGGAAAGAGATCTTCCATGTATTTATGAATGTTATTAAAACTGGGACAAGGAAGCATTTCTTCTTCAGAAGGAGATGTTTTCCTGGTTAAAACTTTCACTGTAATTATTTCTACAAGAACCCCTTTATCTAATGAACAATATTATTTTAATGTCAGCTAAGAATTTACAAAGAAGTTTCTTATAGACTAAAGAAAATCAAAATAAGTTTGTGAATAGTTATTTCAAATATTCATTTTTGGTATTGGCTATTGTTTTCGTGTTCATTTAGTGATAGTCTCTTGTTTTTCCTATGCACAGTATAAGATACGGTACTTGTGGATATTTGTGAAATTCGCAAGACATCACGGAAGTCATGTCGTGACGTGTACCGGTTGTTATAGAATAAAGACAGGTGATTCCGATCGTTTTGGGTATAAATGGCTGTCAGTTGAAGACGACGAATGTTATTTACAAAATACTAAGAGATTGGAATATATGTTCTTAAAAATTCCAGATACTGTAATAAATAACAGTGTACAAATATAAAGATACATGTATATATTTTTAAATGTTTTATATCGATCGGAATCATCCGACTAAGGCTGGTGATTCCGATCGATAGCCGAGTGATTCCGATCGCTACGAACAAACAGGAATATACAAGATCAATGCTCCTAGGAAGCAAAATGGACAATAAAACCTGAAGGAAAATAAAGACGAGCTCTAAGATTCGACGTTTACTACAAATGGACCTTGGGTCCCACACAGTCCTCGTGATACCATCGCCACGCTCAGCACATCGTGGATCAGAATTGGAATAAGCAGAAATTGCATTGTATTTCTTAGCGATTACATTAGCTTCGTCAAATACAAATGTAGCTTTCTTAATATATTTCGTTGTAACCATTAAATGAAACTAATCACGAGTTAAACCAGCCTGATGATATGGGTCTTCAGCTGTGCCTCATATTCAACTCTAAAAACCTGCGTAGTCGCAGCTTTTTCTAATTTTTTCTTTCTGCTTTTATGGTCCTTCGCTTTTGTAAATCTATTCTAGAGTGTAGTGTAGGGAATCACCTCGCAGCTGGCTTCAACGACATGCAACTGCTTCAAGAGTTTCCTTCATATCTTCTTCCGTGCAACGCTTTTCCGTTTTCCTTTTGTACTTTCTTATCTGCAGAGAAAAACACTTCCCCCAGTGCAATATGTATGGTGCGATACCGTGTTTTAATGGAGCAATCACATCACTTACTCACTGCACGCGATCAGAATCACCCGTAAAAACCCTGATCGGAACCATCCGACACTGTTACAGGATTTAAAAAATAATGTTGGCAACACTCAGGTTGGAATTGATCATATCTTATCATGTAGCTTGGTCGCACAGATAGACCTGTTTTGAAATATATTACTCCCATTTGCATCGTACCGTACGTAGAGTATTTAAAGAACCTACTTTAAAACTCTTTAGATAAGGTTGCATCATTTAACCACCAGATCGCAGCACTCCTTGCTTGAGCAATGTTTCCGATCAAAATAAACCCTCCCTTCAAAATCGGTCGGAATCACCCACCTTTATTCTACATTATAAGTTATTTATTTCATTTCTCTAACTCTGATAAAATTAGTTATTGTTTACGGTTGATAAACATAGATAATGCTGGAGATGTCATCTATATTTGCTTAATCTGCATTTATATATTCAACTGCAAGATCTGTTTATGAGGTAGCATACAAAATGGTGGCGTCGTGAGCTTAATACTTACCCGATTTTCATGAAAATACATACCTGGGGATTTGTAAGGATGCTGAGTTTGATTCCGAAGTAAAAGCAAAGACGCTAAGTTTGATATAAACACAATAATTTTAAAGTTTTATTTAATTGTAGTGAAGTTTGTAAGGAGGTTTCAAAGGTCACTGAAATATATTTTGAAATTAAAAAAAGAAATAAATTCTGAATTTTCAAGATGATGACGCTTTGAATTCCAAAATTCAAAATAGCAACAGTCCAAAATGGTTTAGATTTGAAAATTTGTTCAATTTTAGTGAATTTCATATTTGGAGACTCCACAGATCGCTAAGTACGATGCTAAAATCAAAAGAACCAATAAAAGTTTCAAAATGTCTTCAGACTGCAAAATAAATTTTAATACATAGCCTATTTTCATGAAATTTTATACATAAGGGGTGCCAAAGAAAGTTGACTTCGATTCTGAAAAAACAAAAAGAGACAATGTTGAATTCCAAAATCTAACATGGTTACAATCCGACACGGTTTAATCATGGATAAATATCATCCAATTTTCGTTTATCCTCTTATTTATGGGTTTTCTAAGGAGCCCTGGGTTTGATTGTTAAATCAGTTCTTCATTTTGGATAGAATTGAGCGATTTTCGTTCATTAGATTACATATCTGGAGGTTCCGAAGACCGCTGGCGGCAATTGAAAGATTATTGAACTTAATAAATAAAATAAATGAAAAAAGATCTTTGAAGAGTGCTTGGTTTTCAAAATTGCAATTAAAATTTAAAAAATAAAACATAATAGCTGGATAGTCTTAATTCCAGTTAGAAAAAGCAAAGGTGCTCTTATATGATCCACCTTTTCATACACCTTTCGAAACTATACTTAATTAATCTGTTAGAATAGTTAGGCTTTGTCAACTGACTCATTTGAAACTAAGTTCTAGTTAATTTCTTAATGGCACGAAATACATTTCTTGGTTTCAATAGTGATAATGGACGAAAAAGCTTACAGTTAATTAAAAAAACGAGAAATCTCTAAATATGTGACGGCATGTCAACGTTGCGTGACTCAAGTTCTTTGTGTCTTGTAATATACTAGGCGCTTTCTTCTTCTGACAACGAAACTTCGAAATGTTTTGATTGAATTTCAGTAGCCAACTATTTCAGGTCGTTTTCATTATTAACTTCCTTTGTGGCTAGCAGGTTGATTTAAGCGTTGAGAAGATCGGTATACACCCTCCATTCCGAAAGAAACCGAACTTTTGAAAACAAATAGTACCACTAGTGCCATCTGTTGTAATATTTTACCGGTAGATGGCGTAGTCCCTCATTGACAACTGGTATAAATGTCATGACATTTGGATGCACGGCAACAAAGTTATTGCGTTTCAACTGTCAGTGTGTTGTGTACATCGGTCGGAAAATGAGTTTCAAACAACGAGCTGCAATTGAGTTTTGTGTTAAACTGGGTAAACCTTTTACTGAAACGCACCAAATGCTACAAAATGCATATGGTGATGAGTGTCTATCCCGTACGCAAGTTTACGAGTGGTTCAGGCGATTCAAATCGGGTAGAGAGACGCTGGATGATGACGAAAGATCAGGCCGTCCCAGAACCGGATTATCGGAAGAAAACATCGAAAAAGTGCGTGAATTCATCAAACATAACAAAAAAGCGTCGGTGAAAGTTATTGAAATGGAATTAGGCATTCCTCAAACAACCGCATACCGCATTTTGACCGAAGTTTTGGGCCTTAAGAAGGTTAATTCGCGGTTTGTACCACACAAACTCACCGAAGACCAAAAAGTTGATCGAATTGCGCATTGCAAAGACATTGTTAAAAGTGCTCGGCAGGATCGAAACTTCTTGAAATCGATTGTAACTGGTGACGAGACGTGGTGTTTTGAATATGAGCCCGAAACAAAGCGGCAAAGTGCTGAATGGAGAGCGCCGGATGAAGGACCACCCAAAAAAAGTCGCTTGGTGAAGTCAAAAGTTAAGGTGATGCTGATTTGTTTTTACGATTCAAAAGGAATTATCCACAAAGAATTTGTTCAGCCCGGCCAGACAGTCACTGGAGAGTTTTACTTGGGCGTCATGAAGCGTTTGCTGGCAAGAATTCGTCGTATTCGGCCCGAATATCGAGAAATCGGCAGTTGGACTCTTTTGGACGATAATGCACCATCACATCGTTCGCGACTTGTAACTGAATTTTTGGTCAAAAATCACATTATTCGTTTGCATCATCCGCCCTATTCACCAGATCTCGCTCCTGGCGATTTCTATCTGTTCCCGAAACTGCATTTGGCAATGAAAGGAAAGTGGCACGCATCGATTGAAGCCATTGAGAAGGCGACGACCGCCGCCCTAAAGACCATTCCAATAAAGGACATGGAGAAGTCGTTTGACAACTTGTTGGAGCGTGCAAATATGTGTATCGATGCAGAAGGGGAATACATTGATTAATAAAAATGATTTGTTCCAAAATGTACATTGTTTTTTTGTTTTTTTAAAACGTTCGGTTTCTTTTGGAATGGAGGGTGTATATCTTCTTTGATAGGGTTTCTGCTAAAATTTGAGAAGTGCCTGCAGACTGGAATATTATCGGGGGAGTGCGCATGCGCAACTCGCGCGCGTGATATACTACACATGAACTGTGTAAACAAAATTTCCAAATCGCTGTTTGCAAACAGCTATCGTAGCTACATGGCTAAGACATTAGGGATGCACTCGTAAATTATCCATCACCGGAACGTTTCAATTTTTACTATATGTCATACCAATAACTGTAAAGTGAGAAATAGGCTCAAAACAATAGGTAGTGTTAGGTAAGTAGTCCACAACAAACTGACCTCATTGTTGTGGAACTATTTATTACTCATTGTGACTGTTGAAATAAAACGTTGACCAGACTTACGAATAAAACTTTTTTTTTTTTTGTGAAATGGAACATTTTTCTCCCAAAGAGCAGTACACCTCTGTAAGACGTCGGTCTATGGAGTAGAAGACCCGTGTTCCGAACTGGGCAGAGTTGAAATTGTTTCTCAGTTTATTCTTTCAAACCAACAAACTCTTCTTGTGCTCATATATCCATCATTAATATATTTGTAATCAAGGATTAGGTTAGGTTAGCAGGTTCTGTTCTTTTCATTATGCACGATACAACACAGTTTCCTCTTCTACTTCGTCGTAACGCTGATAGGCCCTGAAACTTAGTTCAGATATTCCATGCCGTAGAGTGTAGACGAACGGGAATTTTCAGTTTCGGACAGAATGTGTAAAGCCAAAATTGGAGGAGAGAAGGTAGAGTTTTGATGGGTTTCTATCGATTTTTAAAATCAAAGTTGGGGTAGTTATATGGTCGAGAATTTTGGACGTTTCACCCAGCATGGTAGAATCTGGCAGAATCTCTAACATTTGCAACGCTTTCTCAACCTTCTTATACTACAGGATTCATACCTGAAACAAGAAAGTGTGTTTCAACATAGGCCTACCTAATTGATGATATTACGTAAGGATTCAGGCAATATCAATGAGAAACTGCAGAAATTCTCAATCATGACAGTCGTCTCAAGTTTTGAAACAAGAACCTCTCGCAAATGAATTGAATACGTTACTGTTCATCTCCTTAACAGTGTCCGTGCTGCTAATTGATAGGAAATCGCTCAAGGTAAAATTGTCAATATTAAGTGCCAGTTATGCCATCTATTTGTACTATACTACAAAGTTTATTGTTAGCATCTACTCCCAAATTTAAGCATAGTATAGTATTTTACAGCAAGAAGTCAGTCAAAAGACGACGTAGTGTTTATTTGGGTGTATTGTAGGAGGAAGATACTCTACCTACATACTAATTTTATATTGCATGAGTTTTTCAAACAAGTGTTATGCTGATGTAGGTGGTGGTTACACACGGATCGCCGCATATAGTACATAACTGATGAATAATACTGTGTGTTTTTTTTTACCTCTTTAATGTGAACAGGACGACCTTCACAACAATTCCATCACACATAAACACACACTCACTCACAGGGAGACAGAGAGAGAGAGAGAGAGAGAGAGAGAGAGAGAGATATCTTGAGATGAAATGAATTCATAACAGTCTCGATCCTATTTGGAAAAGATCAACCCAAATTTTAAACAAACTTTCGCATAATGTAGTAGGGTTTCCAGGTGTGCCTTATTAAACGGGATTCCTTTTTATTTTTAAATGCTGTCCCATTTTAACAGCATATAGGTCGCGTTTTCCGCAGCACTTAAAAATTTCGCTTTTGCAGTTACTTCAACTCTGCATTAACATGATTAACACTTCGAACTTTACTTAGATTTCCTCAGCTTTTAATTTGGAAGATTTTTAAGAATATTTTTTCCTTATAAGAATGAATAAATTACGTCATGCTAAAATGATATGATTCAAATGGTATCGCGACACAAGATTGAATGTAAAAAAGGGCAAACGACAAAAGATCGACTCCAGAAAAGCGACTACAAATAGGGCGACTAACACAGAGACCGATTTACAAAATGAGCGACCAACTAAAAAAGCGAATGACAAAAACAGCGACTACCAAAAGGGCAAATGCCAAAAGAGCGAATGACAGAAAGGGCGAATGCCAAAAGAGCTACTACCAAAAGAGTGATTAACCAAAAGTGAGAATAACAAAAACAGCGACTACCGAAAGGGCGAATGGCAAAAAAAGCGAATGACCATTTTCGATTATTTTTTACGTATCATCTCCTTTACTCCAACCCTAGGGGCGCTAGGATGGGGGTTGAACTTGGACTTCTACGGCTTCGGAGGTGCCACTGTTCATCTCAGCGACCTCGAAAACTGTGTATTCGACACTAATATTGGTCGTTTTCGACTATTTTTACATTTCTCTCCCCTTACAACCCTCACCCCTAGGGGTAAAAGGAGCGTTTTACCCACGTAAAAGCCTAGAGCGACACATCAACTACTTATGATCAAAAAATCACTTCAATCGGTCAAGCCGTTTTGACATTATTAGCCCACACAGCGTTACTTTCAATTTTATATATACTATTAAGAAGAAATTTATGTAATACACTGTGTATATGGGGGGGGGGGAATAACGCTGGTGTAAAACCATTTAACATAATATTAATTGAAAGCAAAGGATCGTCAAGTTCAAATTTTAAATTAATTTTCTACGTTTTATTTACGACAAGCCGTGCATGATGCCTTGCATATTTTCACTAAACTCAGCTTCTTTCTCCTTTTGATCAACACATTATTCACAAAAATAATGAACGCCAAACTAGAAACTGTCCAGAAATCATAGACAAGTTTATATGACGCAGGACCATTTTGAACCCCCTTTTGACCTGGACCTTTTTGACGCGGGGCTCGTTACCGAGCATACTCTGATCAAGTGAAAACTACTCACCATAGTTAATTATAACACAAAACGTAATCTTAATATTAGAAATTTATTGCTTTACCATGTCATTTTAGAGAGAGCACAATTGTTGTAGTAGTTACAAATTATTCTACACCAACCCAGGACTCTCTCTATTAAGATATCTGCCGGCTGATATAAACAGCTGATGAAACCATCTCTTGAGAAATAAAGCATTTTCTAGACGTAAGTTGCAGCGCATTTAAATAAAATGAAATCAGTCGCATGCGAGAATGAATTTAACCAATAGAATCTAATTAAAGTGTAAAAGGACATGACCATGGAGGAATTAGATAGAAGGAGACGCCCAAGCTGCCAAATTTTGAAGCTGAAAATGGCCGCCCGTCAATCGTCCAGTGCGGCCATCCGCCATCTTGCGTATGGAAGAAAACCACGAATTCCCTATTGTTTTATGTACACCATACAGATAATATTTATATGAAATCTATATCATATGTTATGATACTTACATTTATTTTTTATTCAACATTTTAATTAGCTCCAGGTGCGGTTGAATGAAAAAATCTAGCAGAATAAACACTGCACAATGAAAAATATTGACATATGTAGCCGTTAAATGCGTAAGACCCCTGGCCACATAGGTAGATGTGCTCATTAAGGAATTCTTCTGCGAACGCGGCCGACACAGCTTTATGAGTTCAAAATCCGTTCAGGGCGTGGATGTTCCTCTTTTTTCTTCACTTCTGATCCAGAGGAAGGTAATGACAATTCACCCTTGGTTCACCTTGTCCAGCGGTCTTCCCAGTTCTTTTAAATTTTCCTTCACTTATTACTTGCATTATCCTCACTATTCGTAGGTTTAACTTATCATTAAAAAATTCTAAACCAGAAAGAAATGCTTACACTGTAACTGAGATAAATTAGTTATTAATTCCAGATTAAATTCCGTAGAGGGGTAAAATAATAGGTAAAATTTTTGGAATTCGTTAATATTAAAAAATTTAAGCATTGCCGTCTCGAATTAATGGAGAATAAAGCAGAAAGACCAGTGAAGAGGGAACTCTACGGTAGCAGAAGGGCGGGAATTAGAATGTGTCTGATAAGGCAATAGAAAGATGCAATCCATGAGACAAAATCTGGCTTTAATTAACCCACCTTCGCTTACTCAGCATTATTTTGTATCTATGCATGAATTTCCTCCCGTGTGATATCAACTTTATCGAGACGTGCGAGAAGGGATAGCCTCTTAAATATGTGCGCCGAGCAATACTTAATGGCCGCTCGCAATGACCTTCACAGTGCATGGATAAGTACATTGTGATCAATGCAATGAAATCGATGCAAGGAATCTATGACATAGGTAATCACAACACTAATTTATTATATCAAGCATACACAATCCTGTTTGATAAAGATTATAGAACGATAAAGACAAATAAATACACAGATACGCAATTATATGCAGTTATGGCAATTCGAACTGATGAAATCGGGAAGGGCGTAAGCCATAGTGCTATGACCGCCCATACAATTCATTTTATCTGTGTCGAACTGATGAGGCTTACTGGTGGAATAACCGCTCTGCAGACGGGAGGAAAGCTCCATCACCGCGATCGAGCATCCAACTAAGATGTTTCCACACTGCGTTAGTCACAAGACAAATGTCACTGTGGTATTTCACATTAGGGTTTGGTTCACATCCTTCCCAAATTTCTAACAAAAAATGTACAAAGTTGTATTTAGTTTAAACACTGATTCTCAAACTAGTCTTGACCTAGCGATGGGAAAAATCTTTCCTACAGGAACAGGACAATGAATATAGATAATTTACAAGACTTGCTGCCACTGAACGTGTACCGCATATTGACATAAAACAGGCTTTATTATCAGGAGAATGACTCAGAACACGAGTGTAAAAATAAGAACTCAGAAGCGTTTTCTGAGTATAAGGTATTTTGTATCATACGTAAAATTTAGGCTGAATACGGTTTCTAAAAAGTAAACAACTGAAGAAACAAGCATAAATTTAACCAGTTTAAGTTACACTTTACGCCAGTTTAAATTTAACCAGTGTATTTTATAGATTAGGGCGTAACAAACAAGTAAAATAGTCCTTTGTAGTCCTTATTACCTGGGTGATAAACTATATAGAGAATCAGGCTTCGTGATCACAAATGTTTCTTAAAAAAAAAACCGACCGGAATAAACGTAGTTCATATGAGCACTGGTTCATCTGACCTTAGCAAATTTTTACCTCTTTACTATGACCTATCATAACTGCATTCAGTGTTTGGAATAACATATCAGCCACACTTATTTAAAATTATTTATAACTGAGCCATCAATATATTTGTCTGTTGTGTTAAATGAAATAAATATGAGCTACTTTTTCTTTGATTTATTCTGCATGGTCTTAGGGTTTGTTTCGTATATTTTTTCTATTATATAAACGTCAGTTCTTGCTTCGAGTTGAAATTTTCCTTATTTGGTCAAACATTGATACGGCCACCCTATAAATCACATTATTGAATTGTAATCACATTTAATTTACACCTGAAGGTTTGGTATTATGGTTAAAGAATACAAACATACACAGATAACTTGTCAGTGCTTATAAAATATTGTATAGATCAACATAAAGAGTAAAGTGCATGAAATATAATGAATACTACTGACATTTCCTTTAGTCAGTTTTCTTGTAATTATTTAAAACCTATGAGAAAAATAGAACAGCAATCCTTCTCTTTAAATTCTCGAATTAACATATTGACGGCCTAATTAAAAGCATAGAAAAGCACTTTTAATTGTCTCCATGCCATCAATTTATATCAACATTTTATATTTCGACAGAAGTTTTCTCTAACACTCACCTGTGAAATGTGACATTGAGACCTTTTTTATTGTATCTGTTGATACATCCGAAAGCGACACAACTCAATACCATTTTTAAACTCTCAGAAAAGCACCAAGAGTGATCTGGTTATTTGCATGTCTGTGAATGCAATACTTCAATTTTCTTCCATACGCAATATGGCGGACCGCGATACATACAGCCGGGGCGGCGGCCATTTTCGGCTTCAATTTATTTTCGAAGTAGGGGTACGCTTGGGCGTCTCCTTCTATCTTATTCCTCCAAGGACATGACCAGGTCGCCCACCGTTCACCATACGGGCGAAAAGAGAAAACAACAGACAAGCGGAGTTGTGTATGTTGGTCGCCGCGGAGTGGGATTAAATATATCACGCGCTCATCAACTTTGTCAATAGGTAGTTCTGAGAATTGTTCAGAAAACATATGGACGTACATGTTGTTTAATATCAATGAACATTCTTTTTGATTTTATAAAGAAGAACAGAGGCTTACTTATATACGTATTCATTTTTAACACGTTCTAATTAACTCGTTTTCTTGTCTGTCCGGTACAAATTTTGCAATCGATTTTAAACTCACTTCCTATCATCCGATTTCTTTGAAATTGTGTAAACTTGCTTGCTTCCAATGACAACACAATATTCAGTCATTAGATTTACGACAGAATAATCCAGTTAACTGTAGTTAATTAACTCTTATACCAAATTTCGTTTCTATTGCTCTAGCCGTTTAGGCTATGTATTATATACATCAATGGCGACCATTCTGGATCCAAGATGGCGACTTTTTCAAAATGGCATAAGTTAATATACCATTGTCATCCAGTTCTGAGCTATGTTTAAAGTTTAAAGTTTTTAGCAAATCGGGAAGTTAGTTTAAAATCGATTGCAAAATTTGTACCGAACAGACAGACAAGTTATTTTATTAAAAAATATTAATTACAGTTAACTGGATTGTTTTGTAGTATATATAATGATCGAATATTGTTATGTCATCGGAAACAAGCAAGTTTACAAAATATCAAAGAAATCGGATGATGGGAAGTGAGTTTAGAATCGATTGCAAAATTTGTACCGAACAGACACACAAGAAAGCGAGTTGATTTTTTATTATTTTGTACCGGACAGACAGACAAGAAAGCGAGTTGATAAAAATGTGTCAAAATGAATACGTATATAAGTAAGCCTCTGTTCTTCTTTATAAAATCAAAAAGAATGTTCATTGATATTAAACAACATGTACGTCCATATGTTTTCTGAACAATTCTCAGAATTACCTATTGACAAAGTTGATGAGCGCGTGATATATTTAATCCCGCTCCGCGGCGACCAACATACACAACTCCGCTTGTCTGTTGTTTTCTCTTTTCGCCCGTATGGTGAGCGGTGAGCGATCTGGTCATGTCCTTTTACACTTTAATTAGATTATATTGGTTAAATGCATTCTCACATGCGACTGATTTCATTTTATTTAAATGCGCTGCAACTTACGTCTAGAAAATGCTTTATTTCTCAAGAGATGGTTTAATCAACTGTTCACATCAGCCGGCAAATATCTTAATAGAGAGGGCCTTGTGTTAATTTAGGATAATTGTAACTATTACAACAATTGTGTTTTCTCTAAAATGCCATGGTAAAGCCAGCAATTTCTAATATTAAGATTCCATTTTGTGTTATAATTAACTATGGTGAGTAGTTTTCACTTGATCAGAGTTTGCATGCATTCGAAAAACCTACTCCGGAGTATCAGACAAGTATAAAGACTAGCTAGCAAATAGGATATCCAGTGCAAAGATGAAATAATTGATATAATAACTGAATGTGTAAAGTGTATAAAAAGTGTATAACATATAGTATAAACTCGAGTATAAATAATTTTCAACATGGACGTATCGCCGATTAAATACCTTCAATAACAACGAATGAATTATGTAACATGTAAATTAATGACTTAGACAAACATTAAACATCAATGTATTCGCTATATCATCGGTACGAGTTAAACTGAGTTTAACAGACGAAGTATCGGTACATATACCGCGAAAATCGAGGTTTACCGACGCAAATGTACATTTTTTTAATCTACATTAATGAATTTCTGCCATTACAACTCTGTTTTGAATCACCCTATACTTACGCAATGTATAAGGACAGGTAGCGGACATGACTTACTTTTAAGCGACTATCCAACATTCGTCTCGTGAAAAGTGAAACAGATTACTTACAGTAGACTACGGGACACGCCACTTTTGATGAACCACAATTTACAGTATATGGACAATGACTCAACTTAAATCCACATCTCCACGAGTAATGTTTAGCTGACAAAATTCTTGAACTTACCTACGGAAAAGAAAATAGAATCCAAAAATTGAAACATAATTCGGCCAAGATGTTAACAGTAATACAGTTTACAAGTCAACAATTCGCATGCAAATTAAACACAAATTATAACAGAATATATTTACCTTTAGATAAAAAAGAAATGTACGTAATGTTCGGTCGTCTCGAAATCAACATAGAAAGCGGGACCCCGCATAAAGAAGAAATTCCGGCGAATTCCGGCTGATAAATACATCCAATATTTGCACTAAATTGTAGGCAAATTCGTCCTCAGAGTCAAGCTTTCCAGCAATATAGCATAAATATGTCTGGAACTCAACTAATCGGTCCCATCCCAAATACTCTTCAAATTGGACGTTAATGCATTAAAAAAAAATATTTCGGCGTATGTACGCAAAACTTCTCACAATAGCGGTACAATGTGCTTTATAAACTTGGTAGTTCACCATCGTGAAGGCCATACATTGAATAAAAACTTTCCTCAACTCTATATTTCGATTTCCGTTCATTAGGGGGCTATAATTCTAAAATAACACTTGATATTTTACCTTTGTACTCTTTCTTCATGGGCCTACTCACATTCAAATTCAGTTGTAGTAATTAGAGGAAATTTGTTGAATACCTTGAGCATAGTGTAGCTTGGGACAGTTTTATGACTCCCATCTCTATGCTATATAGGAGTCACTCCGTGCACTATGTTGTATATCAAGCTTTCCAGGTAGTAATCTCGTGGCTTTCGTTGTATTGTTTCAGTGTGTGTTGAGTTATTAGAAAGAAAAATAAAAGCATTTTGGATAGTTAAAAGAAACTGTTTTCAGATTAAATTATTGTTTTCTAGCGTCGTTACCGTAGCTTTTATTTCATATGTAATAGTAACCGTGTAGAAGAGAATTAGATAAGTTTTTTTCCCATTGATCACAAAGTAAATACGTATTCAGAGACAGAATAAGGGCAGTTTACCTGCAACGCATTCTGAAGACTTATTGAACACATGTTCAAATAGTTAGGTACTCCGCCGTGTAGAGGTCACTACTGTACCCTGAACAGGTACTGCTACATAATGGGCGTAGTGGTACCCTCTTCACGGCCAAGTTCTTAACTATTTGAAGATGCGTTTAATAAGTCTTTAGAAAGCATTGCAGGTAAACGGCCCTTATCCTCTCTCTGTATTAATTTGTCCTATTACAAGTGCATGTTTCAAGGTACAAAAAGGCGTGTGCCAAGGTAGACAAGCCTTTGTACCATGGAACACTTTGCTGGAAATTTTTAAAGAATAAAAACCACCGTAAAAGAAAGAAAGCAGAACCCAAATACTGATGCAGTTTAATTAAGAAACCTTCAAAATTTAAGAGCATAGACATAGAATTGAAAAAGTAAATGTCCCTAAAACTATAATTTGAAAAACGTAAAATGATACAATTTCCTCTACCATCTTTTCTAGAGTAAAAAATAGCATTTTTTGTTTAAAAATTCTTAAATGTAGCTCTCTTTTTGTCATGCTACACTTAGGCTATTCAGTGTAATACAGTGTGTCACAGAATGCTTACCCTAATTATAGATTGATAGTACTCCCATAATTTGTATGTCTATGTGATTATCTGTTGAAAGGACGTTCACTAACTCTGGAATATTTTATTTGTATAAATTCAGGTATGAATCTATAACCAGGAGTGTCGCAATAGGCCTAAATGTAAAAATGTAGTTGTCGTCACAAGAAAAAAATGCAATGTGTATTGGAAGGGATAGTCCTGTCAAATGGCCTCGAAAATCGTCAGACATAACTCCATTAGATTTCTTCTTGTCGGGTTACGTAAAAAAACTTGCAGATATTACGTGAACGCATCACTCAACAATTGCAAGTGCAAAATGTGAAATACTGATAAATGCAGGAGATAAGATTATTGTCTAGACATTTTGCGTGTGACTCGCGATGCTGACATTAAGTGCTTGAAAAGAAATGAACAGGTCATGGTTAAAAACTTTATGATTTACGGTATCTGTGTGTCAAATGTTGCGTCAATGTCTAGTTCCAGAACTATGAAAATTTCTAATCAGGTTAAACATTCTGGGACATCTTGATGATAATTTTCCATTGTATAATCAGGGATGCTGTAGAAATTAAAATGATGTAGAATGCTACCTTTACTGATCCAATTAAATAATCTTTCAACTGGTCAAGGCATAGCAGTGAACTGATAATAATTGAAAAATCTTCGACTAGAGAGCAGGCATTACTCTATGATATTTTACATCATTATACTAAAAGAAGGTTACAATTCGCGTTTAGACATTTGAAAAATACTTCAAGTATTTGTTATTCTCAAGAAAATCTAGTACATATTTCCAAATTTATCTTAAATGTATTACAAATTACAGACTAAAATGCACCACTCACAGGTTCTTTTGATAAATTTGGCCTTTTCATGATGAGTAAACATGACATCAATGTTGATTATATTTTACACTCTTAACGTCAATACTGATGTATTTTTGTAAATGTATACTTCATTTTCTACCCACAGTGGCAGATCAATCTGTAGCTCCATGGACAGCCTGTCCATATTTCTAAAAGACCAAAATAGTGATTTGTGTAGAGCAGCGTTTCTCAACCTTTTTCATGCCGCAACCCTCTTTTACTATGTCTTCTTGTCGGCGACCCAACAAAATACTTTTCTTGTTTTTAATAAGCTGTTTCGTTTCACTTGGTGTGTATTGAAGATTTCTGAAGGCTTCACACAGAACCCTTGCGACCACCTTGAACACACCCCGCGACCCCCACGTTGAGAAACCCTGATGTAGAGTAGCATTTCCTGTTAAAGTAGAATTTTAAAAAAAATGGGAAAGACACTTTCGTTTTTTCTTATATTACAAATTGAAGTAATATATATTATTCTAATATTTTTGGGCACTAATTTTCATTACGAAGTTTATTATAAATTTTAATACAATTCAATTAATGTCATCTTTTGAAATTTTTATAAATTTAATCTTGAAGTTTTTATTTTTATACACGGTGTTACAATCTAACAAAAAAGAACTTGCTTATATTTTACAACAACTCAATTACAGACATTTAAAATAAATTTAAAAACAAAACATCTTAAATTATATCACGCTTATGTAACTACAGAACGTCTCTAATATTCTTCAGGCCAATATTTACTCACGCTTAGTTTTAGTGTTCCAAACACACTTTCCAGATAATCCCATTTTTATAAGAATATTCTTCTGTACTTGTCATAAAAATTCTTGACTTGTATAATTACAATCTGTCCTGATGGTCAAGACGAATTTGAACGAGAAAATAGTACATTGAGACTTTTCAGAGACCAAGATGTTACTTATAATTGAATATACTCTTCCAGCAGATCGTACAATACTTTACAAGCACAGATTAACTTCCACTACCTTGGGGAAGTGTTGAACGGAATATTCTTACTAATCATTTCACAAATCTTAGGTTCGGAAGCTGGAATAAAGATATTGCTAGTGCTCCAGTAATACAGCAACATTTTTAACAGATAAACTGGTTCGAACCCCGCTAGCGACTTCCCTGATTACCGTTCGTCAGAGTTTTCCTCTAAGTTTCGCAAGATCAGTTCAGAGATGGTACCTTAACTCAGACCTTCCTCATTCTCTACCTACTCCATCCCGACCTGAGCCAAAAATCCATAAATATATTCAAATTTAATTTACAAGGTTCTAAATTAAATTTAGATCCTGTTTTTATTGTGAATATTTTAGGATCATAGTTATTTTTATGGAATTCTGGGTAGGACTTTTTTTTTTACCCCCCGGATCGTTCAAAACAGTAAAACAGGTTCCGTTAGGTTAGCAAAGTTTAATGGTGGAATTAATTCGGGATGTTATTCGAAATCTTTGTTCATAGAAGAATTTCTCATCCGGGGGTTATTCTTATATTTATCTTACGACCATGACCATGACCACCTCCGATTTCGTTCAAATTTACAGAAGTGCAGACTAATTAATGCCCTAAACATTTTCCTGGAGGCGTTCTATTCGCAAATGCCTAGTTTCGAAGTTAGAGGCATGCAAAGTTAGGGCGGCATCGTCACAAACGACTTTATATGTCCAGAAAAGTTAAGCAAACCCTGTAGGTTTATCAAATCACTACCACATATGTGCCAATTGGAGGAGGAGGATTCAATATTTGGCCTGTGAAATGCCTTGGTAATAAAATTCTTACATAGGGAAAAATGTCTATGGAGTACCACTTCAAACATAATTTTTGCTAAAATAAATTTATTGGGTACAATTTCCATTGGGATTTGCGAAACTGACATGACATGGTTTGTGTGAATTTTTCTGGAGATATCATGCCATTTGTGAAAACACTGCCCCATAACTTTGACAGCCTCTAACGGCGAAAGTAAGCATCTCTTGAAATTTTTTGCAGATAAATACGTTGTGTCTGTTTTGATTTGTGTGTGATCAAACCCTCCCCCACCACATAGAGAAATACCGGATGTTGGAAAACTGGCGAATTCCAACATGCTGCTCTTTTATTTTGGCTTACACTGTCCTCAATAATATTATCTTCTCTTAAATAATTCTTTGCACACTAAATTTTCATCTTGTTGGACCGCTAGCCACTAAAGCACACTAAATAATTCTTTGCACTTTCAAAAGAGCGAAATTTTCTCTCGATTTGAGCGGAAAAAGTGCGGAATATTCACTCTTTAAAAATGAATTTTCATCGGAAAAAGATGAGAAATTTCCACTCTCGAAAAAGATGTTATTTATGGTAGTCCATTTCAGTGGGAACATCGACATTATTTTTTACGTAAATTTCCATCTATTCAAATAAACTTCTCACCTTTTGAACACGAAAACGACGCACTAAAATGTTGAAAATTTAGAACGATGCAAAAGGGAATATTTATTCATAAGTGGTAAGAAAGAAAAACTGATGCACTTCTTTAAGAAAAAGAGTAAAAAAAAAAAGAAACGAAAGCTGGTGGAGACTTAAACCCGGTACCTTGCGGCCAGCTGTCCAACACTTCATTCAACCTCTCTGCTAGCGGTCCAACAAGAATAATACACCTTCAAAACAGTTTGTTTCATATCGTCAGGTAATTGAGAACGATGTTGAAAAAAAAATCTTGTAGATATCTTGCACCTGACGTCTCCTGGTACATTTTTCTAACAAAAAAAGTTTTGATTTGGCGTTTTTAACTGAAAACAACGCTATAAAATTTCACAGTGTAGCTTAGTCTTTCAATAATCTTCGCTGTTACACGTGGCGGAGTTGATTAGTAGCCATGGCCCATGATGCATTGTAAATCACTCTAAAAAAGATGAGAAGTAAACCACTCTAAAAAAGATCAGAAATAAAAAAAAATAATCCACTCTATACAGATGATAAATCGCTCTTTCAAGTTTCAAAAAAATAAATTACACCCAAAAGAGTGGAATTCCATCTACAAAGAGCACATTTTTCATCCAAAGCGAGCACGCTTTTCGATTGAAAATTCCACTCTTTTTGATTTAGTGTGTGCTTATTGCAAAGAAAAAGAAGAAGAGGATGTTTTGGAATCTTGAAATGATTGCTTCTCTCAATCTTACATTCCGATAGTTCATCGTCGCTAACAGAACAACCAATTTCTTCAGTTTTCGTGTTAGAACTGAACAGCGATGTGCGCGTTTCCAGTAAATTGTATTGAGTGATTATTTCTTAACTTTTCTATGAACTCACAACACAATACTTCATTGTAACATGTCCTCGATTTTTATTAAAAAAAGAAAGAAGATTCAGGATATTACATCAACTATGACCAAGATAAGTGAAACTTGAATTTCTGATTTTTATCAGAGTTCTTGTACTTTTTACCTATCCGCGAAACTCCGAAACGTAGTACTATAGGAGTGTTCATTTGAACACATCATCAATGTACTGTGCAAGTTTCATGCTGCTTTTCGTATCCCACCGGAGACGGTTTCCTTGTAAGTTTCGAATAATATTTATACCAAGTTTGGCGTAGCAAGGTCGAACTTAGTGGAAGTAACGTTGGCATATCGTCGGATGGTCAGTGAATAGTTGGGATTTGGTCGGTCGTTTTGCCAACAAAGAACGAAAGTTTTCCCAACGGTGAAACATAATTGGTAATCTGCGTTGACACGCCAACCAACACATCGTCGGTCCAACGGTGAAACATGGTTGGCAATGCGTACATTATTTGCCAGCCAACAAAAACGTTGGCCCAACAGTGAAACTTGGTTGACATTCTGCATTGGCTTGCCAACCACATTCTTGGCCCAATGGTGAAACTTGGTTGGCAATGCGTACAGTATTTGCCAACCAACAAAAACGTTTGCCCAACAGTGAAACTTGGTTGACATTCTGCGTTGGCACGCCAACCAATACATTGTTGGCCCAATGGTGAAACTTGGTTGGCAATGCGTACAGTATTTGCAAATCAACAAATCGTTGGTCCAACGTTGGTAAACAGTTGGCTAGATGACCACCAGCTGACCTACTCCGGTAAAAGTTTAAAAACCTGTGTATGACCACAAGAGATCGCCACCAAGATGCTAGCTAAATTGCTTATGTCGAGCTAATTTTTGCCCGCCAGAAGTTTTCTTATAGTTCTAACATGAGATCCAAGAAGCCACCCGAATATCGGATTAAAACCGATATGGACTACTATCATTTCAAAAACTGATAAGCTTCTTTCCGAAAGCTACTATATATCAATTTTATTTTTTATATCTTTTGCTGTAATTCACATAATATACAAGTTCCTGAATCGATTTTGTTGTTATTTTGAACGAGAAAGTATTTTATCCGCTTAACATAAATGATTTAATATAACATTTGCTTCAAAATCAAATCAGGAATTTGTATATTATATGAAAACCAGAAAGACAATTTTAAAAAGTAACATGGATGTAGTACGTTTTGGAAACAAGCGTCTTAACTGTCTTCGTAACACAAAGGAACGAAAAGAGAAGATCCAGTTGCAAGGCCAGCATAGTCAAGCCGTTAAGGCATCAGACTTTTGAATCTCGTCCCTAACAGTCGAAGACACGAAACCCATCGCAGACACTGAAAAACTTTACTCGCCAAGAAATATGTAACAGCCAAGATAAATATGGATCACTACTGCGTGTAATATTCTATGAAGGAAATAACAATCTCACTGTCGGTCGGATATTTTGCTCGTCGGATGGTCAGGGGATCCTTGGCATTTCGTCGTGTATTAGCTGGTCAGTCATTGGCCAAACGTTGGACCATCGTTGGCTTTTCGGTGGATATTTGCTCATCAATTGTTGGCCCGACGTTGGCAATATTCTGTTGGCAAACGGTCACCTGAGAGGCCAAATATCTTGTTTACCAACCATCAGCGCGACGTTAAACCAACGACGTATCCGGCGATTTGCCAACGATGGGCCAACCATTTGTGTTACTTGAGAACGTACATATGAACATTTTAACAACTTACATAATCTGAGGTGTTGGGTTCGGAAAGAGAAACAGTGTTTCTACCTTGAATATTTTGCAAGAGTTTAGGATTATTTAACAACAGACTATGAAATTGTTTAGAATTAAGATCTTGAAAATCAAACTTAACAACAATTGTTTGTCTCGTTCCTGCTACAAAACGTTTCCCCTGACAAGTACACTGAGAATTTACAATTGAAAAGTTTCTTTCAGCAGCAGCTATTGTGTTTGGCACAGCCAATGCAAAGCTCACAACCACCTCAATATTCTTATGCTCAATGCCTACAGTTTAAAGTGCATGGAACATCACATCACATTTGTTCATGTTTCCTCTTGCTCCCTGGTGGTAACCAAGAAATTGTGAAAGATAGAATAAAGCATTATGCCATGCAGAGGCGTAGCCAGAATTTCGTTTCGGCGGGGGTCCACCAGTTTCTTTTGGGAATCCAGGCTGGGTATGTAAATACAATAGAAATAATTACTGTCACATGAAAATACTGTAACTAATTTTCATGCTCAATTTATATGTGTATAATGGTTATCAACATGCACGGCAGTGCATGAGCCAAGTTCTTCACGTCAGAAAACGTCAGCACTGCCAGAAGCATGTTATACAGGAACAAGAGTTTATGGCAAAATCGACGATTTGGGGGCCCCGTAAGAAAAAGGTTGTTAAAGATAGGAGTATGAGCTTTTGCCGTTAAGGAGATATGGTAAATATGTGCAGATGTACAAAATTTCATATTCGTATCTCAAACTACGTTCTAGTTGTGGACCCCTGAAATTGCACATTTTAGGCTAACTCACTCACTCACTCACTCACTGACTGATTCACTCATCATATTGTTTAGGGTGTTTGGAGTAAGCTAGAAACATAAAATTTGGTATGAAGGTAGAGGATGATGAGTAGATAAAGGAAAAATTCCGACATCTTGAAAAGGTCGCCATCTTGGATTCAAAATGGCCGCCAAACCTAAAATTTCAAAGAATACACAGCCTAAACGACTAAAGATAGAACAGTGAAATTTGGTATGAAACTACATCATTGATAGCAAATTAAGAAAACTTTTTAAAAATTTGAAAAAGTCGCCATTTTGAATTCAAAATGGCCGCCAACCCTAAAATTTTAAAGAATACACAGCCTAAACGGCTGCCGCTAGAATAATTAAATTTAGTTTGACAGTACAACATTATTAGTAGATTATGAAAATATTACAAAATATCTCTAAAGACGCCATCTTGGATCCAAAATGGCGGGCGTCATAAATCCATTTTCCAACTGCTTGTGCCAGAAATACGAAATTTGGCATAATGATGTATTATCAAGAGAAGTTTAGGAAAACATAACAACGTTTTAAAATATTCACCATCTTTGATACAAAATGGCAGCTGAAATACCATTTTTCACCTCGTTCGAGATAGAGAAATGAAATTTGGTTTGACAGTGTATCATCACGAGTATGTCACGAAAATATAAGAAAACGTTAAAAATGTGTCCATCTTTTATCCAAAATGCCCGCCTAAGCCCCACTTTATAACGACTGAAGCTAGAAAAAACGAAATTTGGTATGAAGGTGTACCATTACGAGTAGGTTAGAATAAATTCGGCTCGTCTCCCCTACTATGTACAGTTCCCAGCTGGAGCCTAATTGCGAAAAAGGGGTGCGCCGCAGCGAGGCCATCTTGGAATTCTGGGGGCAGCGCCCCAATGAGGCGAAGCGAGTATATACATTACACAAATGTAAAAAGCTGCGAAATACGAGCAAAAGCACCAGGGGTGCAAACTGTCCAGTCAACTCCTTCAATCTTAAAAGGTGGTGAAATGGAATATGGATGAGCCTAGTTCCTCGCGCCAACTTCCAATACTCCTGTGTGTCCCACCAAGTTTTACTCGTCACAAACGTTAGCACTGCCAGGAGCTTGTTATACAGGCAGAATGTGGAAGTTTCTCCATTCGGACGCAGCGCTCAGGAGTATGAGGGAATATCTGCATCATGAGGCGCAGTGCACTGCAGATTCTGATTGTGATAAAAAGACGGAGTTCCTCCAAACTCCTCAAGTTCGATGCGCGGCCTACCGTGGGATTCTTGGCGCAGCGACGCGAGCGAATCGAGGGGAGTATCAACACGCACGGCAGTGCATGCAGCCGAGTTCCGCGTGTCACAAAATGTCAGCATGCTATACAGGAACAAGAGTTTATTGCGAAATCAGCGATTTTGAGGTTCTGTAAGAAAAAAGATATTAAAAATTGAAATATGAAATTTCGAAGTATGACGGTATATCATGACTAGTAGATTACAAAATATCTGCAAAGACAT
>JAGDQP010009011.1:0-60792 GCA_022664845.1 Lepisma saccharinum
ATGGATAGAACCTTCTATATCGTTAATGTTACGCATTCAGTTACATTGAGACAAACGTCGAAGCATGAAGTAAAAAAAAAGTTCAAAATTAAGAATTTCAACTATTAAGGTGAATTCAACTCTCAATCTTACAGTGTCTTCCGAATTTGGAAGACAAGCAAAACTGCTGTCAATATTCCGATGCGGTGTTTGTTAGTGGGGCTACAGAATAAATAATACTGGATGTTCTACGGAAGAGATGGTCAAGAAGTCAACTACCGTAGATCGGGGCTAACTTTGTCCATCAGGGAAACTTTGTCCAGTTAACAAAGTTTGTCGTATAACTGCAACACACGCAGGAAATGTTATAGTAATTAATCTGAATTGTCGTATAACTGCACATATTCTGGAATGTGTACACACTAGTAAGTACAATCCAAAGCACTAAAAAAAGTTTGCTTAGTAACTACTTAACGCATAAAAATTTGGTATTGGTGCTTTTACAGCAACTAGTACTTTCCTGTACTTTCCTGAAAGTTAGTGGCGCGCTTTTTTTTTTCTTTGTATGATAAGGTATGTTACTGGAACGAAGCTCATGAATTGTGGTTGCAAAATATTGCATACTTTTGTCTCCTAAATTGTTTTTAGCTTTTCTTAGCTTCGTCGAGGTAACATTACCCCCCCTAGGATTTTCGAGAAAAGCCATGGAATTACCAGAAAGGCCTGTCAAGACCTTCCAAAAGGACTACTGATGACAACATTGCAAAAGCCATCGACGAAATGACAAGTGGTGCATTTTATCACTGCGTAAGGTAGCTGTGAAATATGTCATCCCTTGCTCAACATTGCATTTCAAACATAAAGGGACATACAAAGTGCCCTGGAACTCCTACAGTCTTATCCGCCAGCACCATCATTGGTTCAAAAATTCACATTAGTCCCAACTGACTTTCATGTTTTGTTTAAATCAAAGCACCACAGAATTTTACATTTTACTTATTTATTACAGTTGTCTGAATCTCAACACCTGGACAAAAATACCATGCTTACGGGTACCTTTATCCAGGGAATTCATTTCTGCAATAATAAAAATAGGGGTAGACAAAGTTACCCCACAGGCTGTTTATTTGTCTACTGTTTATTGTAAAATGAATGACCAATTCATTCAGTTTCTAAGTTGCCATATTATTTCGAAACTGCAGAAGCAGCAAAAAATAAATGAAGAGTACAGGGAAATAAAGATGAAGGTCCGCTTTTGGATGAAATGACAACTGCAATAGTTTTGTATTTTGTTATTAATATAGAATATCGTGGAGTCAGTAGAAATTGCTAACAGATGAGAACTCAGAGATATCGGCATTTCAAATAAATGTTTTGTATGTAGTACCATCGGAATTGAGAAACTCAAAACATTTTTCTCACAAGGGACGCCCGCGAACTCGGACAGGAGAAACCGGATGAAAGTTTCTACAGGAACTAAATGCAGGTCGCTGAATCAAGTGGTGATAGTCGTTTCCATGGAAAATCACGGAGTCAAGCAGTGACGGCGCCAGCTCATGGATGATAGGCCAATGTGCTAGAGAAGAGCTGAGAAGAAACGGGAAAATTGAAATGCTGAATGTAGTAAATATGATTAACGATTGAGTCTACAATATGTAGAAGTACATGTGAATGCCGTATGTGAATCACAGTGTTGCCAACTCAGTGAAAAGAGTATGTGAAAATAGGAATGAAAAAAGTGTAGAAAGGTGAATTTACACGATCGTTATTTCATTATCAAGCTGCACTCGGTGATCTACAATAAACTTTCCGCACCGATCTACAAGCCTATAGTACGACCATAATGTCTTGATAGCTGGAAGTAATATAGATAAATGGTACTCAACTATCAAGTCATTATGGTCGCACAATATGTTGCAGTATGCTTGGCAAAAGGTCGGGTACGACATCGGTTCAGTCATATTATCATTTGATAATGTCATTAGTGTCGCATTTGACATAGGATTGTTACTATGCAGAGGTAATGCTTATTGTGAGTCCGTAGGGATGGTCAAATGTACATACTGTATATTGTCTCTGTGCTTTGACCACTTCCTTGACAACCCACATCTGCACTTTGAGAATTAACTGGTTCGTGCACACTTTCCGGTCAGTATAGAAGCCTAATATATTTTCAAATTCTTCCGTATTGTATCATTATACTGGTATCACCGTCGCTTCGACGATTCCATGTTTCTTTTGGTCCTGATAATAATGATTTCTTGTCTCGGTACTGCTCTGTTACTCTTCATGTCCGTACACAATGATGACACCTGTCACCAGACGCAGCGTATTACATGGCAATGTGTAACACCACTCTTTCGTTCTGTGCCTGCTGATTCTCGTCTATCTCGTCTGATTGCAGGTATTTGTTTTTGCTTCTAACGTACGTTTATTACCTCTTTTATCCTTTACGCAGTTAGCAACACTGTTTTATAACATGACAAAACCTCATTCCCGACTGCTGTCGGGATCTTTATGTATTCCACTACTTCGCATTCTTTTGACACTTCCTTCCATTCCCATTTTCACACATTCTTTTCACTGAGTTGGCAACACTGTGATTCACATACCACATTCACATGTGCTTCTACATATTGTAGACTTAATCGTTAATCATATTTACTACATTCAGCATTTCAATTTTCCCGTTTCTTCTCAGCTCTTCTCTAGCACATTGGTCTATCATCCATGAGCTGGCGCCGTTACTGCTTGACTGCGTGATTTTGCATGGAAACGACTACCACCACTTGATTCAGCGACCTGCAATTAGTTCCTGTAGAAACTTTCATCCGGTTTCTCCTGTCCGAGTTCGCGGGTGTCCCTTGTGAGAAAAAAGTTTGCTAACCCTGAAAGGTTAATGAATTGGCACACATCGTCTGGGAAGTGGAAACTCGGGGAAAGACTACTTATATCACGTTCAGTAAGATAACGTTGTGGATACCGTGGTCCGGAGGGGTTTCGACTTGGGTTTGAAACTGAATCGAATGTGTTGTTTTCTTGCCATTTCATAGGGCTTAGTAAACTCGGGAGCTGTGCTGGATATTTGTTTGCCGGGAACGACAGATCCACTCTTATTGGTCGTCCATTCAAGGTAACTGAATCGCCGATGATCTGCTACAGGATCCATAGTTTTAGTAACAGTGGATTTTAAACCACGGCGTTCAATAGACAGCTTCGGGCTTCTTCACTATAATGTATTACAATATTATGTACTCAGTTAGTTACGGTGAATCATTTATAGTTTTATTTATTAAGCCAAATGAAAAGGTTTCTAGAAAAATAAAATGTATTTTTCACGTTACATTTATAAAAGTATACGCTAATTGGAGATAATTTGGTAATAGGAGGAGAAACGTTATCGCATGACTGGTGTTAATAGTTGAACATAAATATTGAAGAGGATTCAGTTTCATCTCGCAAATCATACGATTTAAGAAAACCAGATGGAGAAAGTAGTGACGCTGTTGTGATCTTTTCCCTGCATTCTTTAATGGCATTTTTCACCTTTCTTTATACTCTCTCTCAATGAACAACGAGGTCGTTTGAAATATTAGTGTTTCCAGGGGCGTACCTAGGGTATAGCAGGTAAGGCAGATGCTTTGAGCGCCACTTGAAAAGGGCGCCAAAAATCTATTTTTTTTTTAAATTGACAGCGTCTCGTATGGAGGGACCACAATGAGCTTCATTTTGTTGAAGTGGTCAGGAGGCACGACCATACAGAAATATAAACAGTATCTGATCAGCACCTCTTACATTAATAAAAGAATTTAGCGTCCCGTAGTCTGGCCAGACAAAGTCATAATTTCTGTAACAGTACCTAGTACCATCAATAAGGGCGACTTCGGACGCTTTTTGCACGTTTTTCTTATTACTTGTTACATGTTCATATTTTTAGAATTTTTAAATATGTAACACATTCTTCCATTCTTACTGAATACTATGATATTATTTGATACTTTGTATCTCACCTGTAATGACTTTTAGAAAGTTGAATTGTATCCAATATCACCCAGTATAATGGGGTCACTTCGGGCGCACAAATTGTTCTTACAATATTCGACACTTTTCTATAAAACATGCCTGATTTATGGGTCTCTGATAGCGTTTTCTAAACTTTCTTCATTCTAATTGCAAAGCACTGTAGCTCTTTTTTCCTTTTTTTTCCGTTTCCGTTTTGTATGACATTTGAGATTAAATATAATCTCATTCTTGCCAGTAAAGTTCTTTTAGTGGTCATTTATCTTCCTTGATTGTTATTTCATATGTGATTTAATTGCCTTGCATTTTTGCCTTCAGTCCATTATGCCCGGATTTACTCTTATGTTTGTTACAGGTAGAGTAACGATTTGTATAGTAGATAAAATAGGAAACAAATACTTATTTCGAAAGTGGATTCCAAACGTTATAACAGACTTGTTAACACTCAACAATGGAATATTTTTGCGTCAGTTAATACATTGTCGCCTGTCAAACTAATTAAACAAACAGAGAGCGGTAAAAGAAGACTTAAAAGTAGTTCATTACGAATTTACGTATTTGCGGCGGTATATTTCAAAACTTTAATAAAACTTAACAAGACTAACAATAGATGATCGTAAAGCATAAAACAAACCTTAATATTTGATACTAAATTAATTTCGCTCTTCAATTTTATGCGTTGTAGGGCACTCAAACACCCCCTACATTCAATATACATATAACTTTTGAAATCGCTAGAACATTTGTGTACAGATAAATATTTCGAGCATGTATAACCTGATAACTCCTATTTCGTGGTTTGCAATGATGTTCAAGAGCTAATGCTAAACAAGTGATCTTACACTTTGCAAGCTACAATTCCTGTAGAGAAGGGAGCAAAAAGAACAGAACAGTTTTTGTAAATCATTAGAAAAAGGACTCAATCTCTGTGAAGGATGGAATGTTGAAGTAGAAAAGCGTCGGAGATAAAAGAAACAACTCAATAGATGCTGGATTAACGGAGAAAGAGGAAATTGAGATGATGATGACTTGATCATCTTCACAAAGAAATGGCTGAAACGTTCACTCGTTTGCATGATATAGATACCAAGTTTGGGTTCCTCATCGATGTTAAGGGACTGTGCTATAATGTGGACAGGGAACTAAAGAAGAAATATGAAAGTTTATGTGAATTTTACAGCTCTGATATTGATGGACAGCAGCTATATGAAGAGACTGTGGATTGTAGAATGCTGCTGTCAAGTCATACCAACATGAAGATAACACGACCAGAAGAATTTCTGAAGTTCATTGTTCAGTATGGAGATGAGACTCTTTTCTAATCTTCGAATTTCTATTCAGATAATGCTAACCATTGCAGTTTCCATTGCTAGCTGTGAAAGATCTTTTAGTAAAATGAAAGTAAATCTTGATTATTTAAGGGCATCTATGGGACAAGCCAGACTCTGTGATCTTTCTCTATTCAGCGTATAGAAAGAGAAGAAACTGAGAAAACTGACTGTGAAACTGAGAAAAGTGAATTTGTAGTTTTAATCTTGTGTCAATAAAGTGTCATATTTTGTTAATTAAAGATTTGCTAACATGTTAATTTCATTTGGTAGGAAAAGTAATTAAAATAATGTAGTCTCATTCAACCGGGAGTCGAGGAGACTGAGTATCATCTTGGCATTCGCCTGGTGTGACTGAGAAACCTTACCTTAAAGATACAAATACAGGGTGTACTCCGGGGGTTATTTCGTAGCAACAGAAAAGGCAAAAAATAAAGGGGTGACACTGGGCCTATGCCTAGTGATGATAAAATAACGGGTTCTACAAAAATAGGGGATTTATTGCCCTTGTACGAAATTCGGGCCTAATCATAGCAGACGACCAGAATTGTTCCCACCAACGACCATGAATAACTTATTCCAGACATTCTAATCAGATCTCCACTTAACAAATAATCCTGGCCGAAACGAGAAGGGATCGTCACTCCAATGACATACTTACAATACCAGATAGGTACGTTTTCCAGGAACTAACTGGCGTGTTAGTTCAATGATGTGGCCCAGTCATCGAATCTCCTATTCAATGAATGGCACAATGGTAGCCCAGGGCCCCCAGGTTGGCAGACCCAGACGAATAGGCAGACGGGCAGAATGATCTGCCTAGATGAGAAGGTGGTCCACGATGAAAATTAATGTAGCCCCTGCTAGTATCGTTGCTCACCAAACTCTTGACCTCCGTTCCTCTTTTGCCTCAGTATTTATCCCTCTGTTACCCCTCTGTGTTACCCCCCTGTCCACAATTTATTACTTATACGAACTTATAAAATTAAGTATAAGAAACATTGTTTTATTTTTTAATGTAATCAAAAGTTTTAATTTATAAAAAACTTATAAAAGTCTATTGTCGGAACATGTTTGTAATGATCGTATGGTGTGCTGGATCTACATACTTATTTGTATGCTAAAGACTTATTTTTTGCCATAAAAAACTATCTCTGGAATTTGCAATATCATTAATAATATTGCATTATAAAAATAATTAATGATATCATTAATAATTCTACAGTTATTCACAACACTATCATAGTTTACACTGCCCAAATCCCACACTTTAACAGTGTACACCCATTATATTTTTCTGTCTTTTGAATTTTCCTTGGCAAGGTATCAGTCAGATGGACTTCCTAGATATACTTTAGAAGAAGCCTGAAAACTGATCAGTGGTTAATGGAAATTACAAAACCTTTTTAACCCTCCTGCCATTTGCGCTAAATACCGTAGGTACGCCCCTGAATGTTTCAACTCAGGATTCTTTAATTTGAATTTTGAATTTAATTTTTAAGGTATTTAGGCAACTTAGGTTCAGTCCGGATGGATGATGATGGAATGGATTGGTGAAATGAAGAAAGTGGGAGGAAACGGATGATCACCGAAATAATCCACGCACTCAAAGCTCCATGGCAGGAGGAGGGTTTGAACCGACGACCCTAAGCGCCAGAGGTGATCGCTTTAACCATTTTTTTTTTTTTTTTTTTTTTTTTACAAACTTTTATTGCTCATTCATGATACAAGAGAAACTGCTGTTTCAGACAAAATAGATCAGACATTGTAGACAATAACATTGGACACAAACACAGAAAAAGTACAAGAGAACAGCTCGCAATTAACTAACAGGTGTTGTATAAACTTTGAAAATTTGAACTGAGGATTAGTTAGTAATCACACCTCGTCAATTACTTTGAGGAAATTAGCAAATAACCGGTGTTGAATAGTAGATGCACCTAACTTCCAACGAGTGCGCTTCAGGAAGTCAATATAGTCTTCTGCTGACATCAACTTGTGTGGCGTAACAAATACATATTGCAAGGTGTGTGCAGTAATCCAAACTACAGCATTATTCTTCGTTCGGGGATAAAAATTGTAGTCTGGGAAAAGAAACATATCACTTGTGAAAAACTGTCGTGGTCGCCTGCATATTAAGCCGAGCATCCTTTGTGAGATATTCCAAATTATCATAAGGATTCCACATTCTGTTAACCTATGTCCCAGGGAATCCAGTTTGTTGCACTGTAGGCAAAGTTCTGTTGTGCTGCGCTGAATCTTATACATGCGTTCTTGAGTTGGTATTAAGTCATGGACAACTGCATACCATAAACTACGAATATGCTGTGGTAGCCAATTCTTATGTATGTTAACCCATATATTATTCCAGTCATGGTCAGGAAATTTTTGCACCACACGTGGAATTGTCAATCCATAAACATTTGTTCTGAGATTAGAATACAACTGTTTTGGTTCAAAATATATTTGGGGATCCATAAGTGGTATATAACTCCATTCTTTGATCAATGCACATGTAACCGCACCACTAAGTTTCAAATAATTAACATTAGGAGGGTTATGTGCTGGGATACTGTCGGTCCAGCAATTAAGCCACTGACTAGTGTGTGATGTTTGGATACGATACAGTTTGAAGTTACGACTTAAAAACAACACTTTACTCTTCAGTTGAACATCAATTAATTGTAAACCACCACACTCGTGGGGTAAATGCAACACTGTTCTCGACACACGAAAAAAATGTCCTTCCCAGATGAACCAACCAATTACTGATTGTATTTTTGTTGCATATTTATCGGGTAAAGGTAAAATCTGGCTCACATACCACAATTTACTACAAATGTACGTATTCACATACCAAATGCGCTGCACTAATGTGAGGTCTCGTTTTTTATTTGTCATACATTGTGTTCTGATTTGGGAAACAAGGGGTTCCCATACAGCTGTATCCTGTGCCTCTTCATCTAAAGTAAAATTAATACCCAAGATTTTCATCATCTTGACTGACTTATAAGGTAAATATCGGGGATCTAGTACCAACTCATGACAATTGTTAAAAAGGAAACTTTTTGATTTCTTAAAGTTTATCTGTGCCCCACTAGCAGTGCAATAACGTTGTATTGTCTCATAAATACATTTAATATGTTCGGCAGTTGTGCAACTCACACTAACATCATCTGCATAAGCAAAGACATTCAAATTTTGAAAATCATGCAACTGAGGTTGTCGAAAGCTATTTAAAGTATACAAAAATGGTGTCAAACTCAGTGCAAATAACATCATTGATAAAGCACAACCCTGACGGACTGATCGTCGTATGGCAAATGATTGAGATAAATACCCATTAATAGAAAGTTGAGATTTTGCATTACAATATAAGGTTTGTACAAGTTGAATCAGTCTCTGATCAAAGTTCATGCAGTGGAGCACTGCATATAAATACTCGTGATCTACGCGGTCAAATGCACAAGCAAAATCTAAAGAAAACAGACACGCTGGAAGTTTTCGCTTGAAGCGAAAATAATTGATCAAGTCTCGAATACCATTTAATGCATAATAAATGTTGAATTGTTTAGACAGTGCAACTTGCAGAGAACCAACCAAGTATTCAACGTGGGGCTGAAGCCTATTAGCATAAAGTTTGGATATGATCTTGAGATCAGTATTCAGGATCGAGATAGGACGATAATCAGATACACTATAACAATTATTCTTTTTAGGTATAAGAATTATTATGCCATCATTTTGCAACACATTACCTTGTGTTATAATTTCATTCACTATTTGCGTAAATTCGTCACTAATGATATCCCAATAGCGTAAAAAGAACATATAGCTTAAACCATCCTTGCCAGGACAACTGTTTTTGTTACAAGATTTTAAAGTGTTCAGAATTTCATTAGCAGTCACTGGTTGTAACAATTGATCGTTATCTTCGTCCGTTAATTGGTGTGGTACATGAGAAAACAAATAGTTCCAGTCCTGAGTTGAAACTTGTTGTTTAGCATATAGGCGTTCATAATGCTGCTTACATATGCGCATTATATCATCTTGATTAGTACGTACATTACCTTCATCATCTTGTAATTGTGAAATGAATAATTGTTTTCGACGGTTATGTGCACGAATAAGATGAAAAAAGGATATCTGTTCGTTATTAATCATTTCACTAGGGTACGTTGTATTAGTGAACTTATTCAATTTCTTTCGTTGTATTTGCATAATTTTGGCTTTAATTTTGTTTATCTCTATGAAATTTTCTCGGTTATGCGGCCCTAACCATAGCTGATTCAAGACACCGTACCAAAATTCAAGTGTGTGATGAATTTCACGCTTTTTTTCTGCGCCTTGCCATTGAAAAAACTTTTTAATTTTATCTTTGGTATATTGCGTCCACCAATGGTTCTTTGAAGGAAAATATTTCTGTTGTTTTACCCAATAACTCCATTTAGTTTTAAATTCCCGATAAATAGCTTCATCAGTCAATAAACGAGGATTTAATTTCCAATAAGAAGGACCAAAAACCTTATCCGGGGTCTGTAAACAAATATTCATGATTACTGAGATATGATCGCTATACTCAGCCGCTACAGCTGTGATAGTAGATACCTGTGATATAAGATCAGAACTGCAGTAGAAACGATCCAACCTGGACTGCATTGTACTAGTTTTATATGTAAAAATAACATCATTACGTTTTGCAACCCAAACATCAATTAATTCCAATTTGTCAACCAAGGTCTGTAAACTTGTACATGGCACAAAATAACCTGTTGTGTCACAAGCCCGCAACACAGCGTTAAAATCACCAGCAAATATTAATCTATTAGTCTGAGAAAACAAAGGTACGATCTCAGTGTTATAGAAAATATCACGTTCTCGTCTGTTACAAAAACCGCTTGGTGAGTAAATATTTATAAATAAAGTGTTATGGCTAACAAAACTGATGCCTCTACCAGATAATAAGTGTTGGGTTTCATTGTAATGAATACCGTGTTTAATTAAAATACCACAGCCACGCTGATCCATTCCAATGTTGGTAATAGCATCGTAACCATAAACCGAGTCTAACTGTGTTGTACATAATTCTTGTATAAACAATATATGAATATCGAATTTAAACAGAAATTGTTTTAACAAGCTAATCTTAAAATCAGAAAAAATTCCATTTACATTGATTGTCGCTATTCGTGTAGTAAGAGACATATCAAGAAAGCAGATGAAAAAAAAACACAACATCAAACACTTCATTCCAATGCCTAAGGCAACCTGTTAGTGAAACACACAAAACAGCACGTGATAAGAAAACCACTCTTCTTTAGATGCGAAGGTTAGCAATTCCGTGAGCACTGTAAAGCACGTGCACTGAATCAATGGAGAGAGAGAGAGAGAGGGTGGGGGAAGTCTCCTGTTCGAATTGTAGCGCAAGTTACAGCTCACAATCACACAAACTTCGTCCTCGCGTATTCTGTCTGTCGATCCGTCTCGTTATGAGAAAACAACAACCTGCAGAACTCGTCTATTTCTTTCGCTTTACGTTCTCGTTGGACAGAATAATATGCACATAAACCATATTTGCATCTGACCGACACTAAGATGTTCAAAGATGGCCGAAACATGGGATGTCTGTCTATCCCTCTGAAAAGGCGAAAATAAAGAAAAAAAATAACGAAAACTAAATAACATGAAAAATTCAGCCCTGATTATTTCTTTTGTCTAGTCTCAGGTAATTCATCCTCACATTTTTCGGACTCATTACGCTCTTTCCGTTTTCTCACACTTTTTCCAGATTCCTCTTTTTCCAAAGAAAGGAGAGAAGCTAGATTAGATAAAGGAAGATTTTCTTCTACCATGTCCATATCGTGCTCTGTATTTTCTTCTGAAACCTGATCGCTCTGATGTGGCAAAGATCGTGAAGAATGTTCATCTGATTCAATAAGAGAGGAAACGTTTCTACCACTAATGTTCATACCGGCATTTACCTCGTGGAATTCAAGCTGAACAGGAGTTTCGGTGGGAACTGAAGAAGTCTCATTATGAGTAGGTATGGACGACAATGCAATTTCGTTATTTTGCCAAGTTGAACTTCTAGGAGGAACAGTAACAGCCATGCTATGCCACACACTGTGAACACCATCTTGTTGTACACTTTCACTGGTGAGAGGGGGGTAGTCTTCAAGTTGTTGTGGGACTGGAAGTACACGTTCTTTGTGAACTTGGTGTGAGGCGGTCAGCTTATTCACCTTATCCGCAGATGTTACACTTAAGGGCGGGGAGAATGGTGGTGTTGACACAGGTCTTTGAAGGCGCATTTTACGTTTTTCACAATTTGCTATGGAGTGAGTTGGATCCTGGCAAAAAAAACAAGTGGGAATCTGACCATCATAATAAACCTGACCTCTAAAACTGTTTACCATAATACGCGATGGAATGGGACGAACAATTTGGACAGATGCGACACGGGTCCCATTGAACACTGGGAAACAAAAACGTTGACCCCATTGTTCATTAACAATCTTTTTCACAGAACCATATTGACTGAGTACATTCTGAATAGCACTATTATCGAGCTCTAATGGTAAGTTCAATATACGAACTGAAGTAGTCCCATCATCTGCAGGGGAAACAAGCACTTGACTAATAGTTCCATCGTCATGGGTATAGGGAAGTGTTGACGGAGTGGACCGGAGAAATTTGTCATAACTGCCCACTGACACAAATTTCAAATATACACAATAGGCCTCATTGTCCAGTTGTAGTCCTTCCAATTGATCTGGTTCCACATGTAAAACAGTATTTATCCATTTGTGAATATCCAATGCGGACGGTCGGATATGCCTGGTTTGCTTGTTAAATTCACACTTGACTGTGTTCTTGCGAACAACACGAGACATAATCAATATTATAATCAGCACAATACAGTCAATATATAAAGTCACACTAAGGAACGAAAAAAAAAAAACTTCTGAAACACAAAGCTGGTCAGTGCAGCTTAACACAAAAGTTCTTCAAATCGGGAGCAAGCAAGTTTGCGTCCTCACTCGGTCACGACTCAACGCGAACTCAACCATTGAGCCACCGTGGTCCACTGGATTCTTCAAGTTCCAAATCAAAAAATAAGAAAATAATTCAATGGAAGTGCTGATTGATGATCGATTGTCATCATTTTCACTTTATTTTCGTCTTCATGAGCTAGTAATTCTGCAAAATGAAATTATTTAATAGCAATGGATGATACCTCTAATACATACAAAAGCAGATCTATAAGAATCGGTAACCACTTTTATATGAGACTCTGTGTACCACCACCGCACACAATCAGCGCATGCGCAACGATCTTAGAATCAGGTGGAATAGAATGTTAGCTCAAAATTTACAAGGAATAGAATGTTAACAGAACTTTTGCGTATGCCCACCGGACTGCGCAGCCCTTTCCCCTTCCGCGGCTAACGACGCCCAGCTCCCTTCGGACGCACTCAAGAAGCCGACGTCTTGACCAGACGTCCATGAAAGCGACCTGACAAACGGGGCTTTCGAACTTGTATTTACAGTGCACGTGTTACCTAAGGAACCTGGTCACGTTGCGTAAGCAGATTGAGGAGCTCAGGCGTGCGGTGGTGGTACCCAGTCTCTCATCACTTTAACGCCAAGGTACGCCACTAATATATTCTCTTTAGATAATTTTCTTTGAAAATGCTTTGTTCTACAGTATGTAATCCAAACATATTAATTATATTTTATTTATTCATTAACTAAATTTATAATACAATTCATAAACATATCAAGCACGAGAACATGTATCCAGATTCAAGTGCTAAAAATGTACATACAGTTTCTAAAGTGTTAACATCATTACGACTAGCACTTTACTATATTCTAGAGAAACGAAATGTGAAAAGTACTAGCCATCACATTAATTGGAAGTTCCATTCTGGCATTAGTTCTTATAACTTAAATAAACCAATAAACCATCCGTCGCTACGACGAGTCTCCGAATCCATTCCATTTAAAGGATTTTCACGGCGTATTTACCGCACTAGTTTGAAAAGACCTCCCAGAAATATTTAACATAGTTTCAACTCTCGTACGAATTCCAGGATGAGGTGATAATGCTTACTGCTTCTTATTTCATTAAAATACTCTTAACCAGTTTCAAAAACTAATCAGTCTAATCTATCATGTAATTGTAAAAATGATTTGATTGTTTTGGTATTGGTTTATTTGTGGTGTATCAGGAAACAATACTTGCACTTTTAATATACTGTAGCAAAATGGATAAATGTCATCAGATAATTTCTCCAACAGAATATTGGTAGAACTGATTAGAATACAAAGAACGAAAACTCAGGACTCGGTTGTGATTTTGAGGCCTTTAGTTCACAAGGCATAAACATTTTATAAAAGTATTAGGTTTGTTCTCAGTCAACTGTAAAGAGTTTCATTGTTGATATTTATAATCAAAAATATTGCGTCAACTTTATTCATGCTCCTTCAATCCATGATGGATGTCATTCATACCACAATACCTTCTTGCCTTTCCCGAAAGTTATATTTCCTACGGGAACGATCTATACGTTCCATCTTTTAGAAATTTCAACTTTTAATATCATACAGGTGGGATATGCATAATACATTACAAACTTTCTACTCGCTATTCTTCTGCTGGTCTCTGGTGCTGAGGGAGGCAAGGATTTGGTTGGTTGTTGATGAGTGGATGGCCGTTGCTATAGAAACAATAAAAACGTTTTTTCTTTTGAATTTTGATGCGTTGGAAGTGTCAAAGTTGCTCATTTCATTGCTGCCACAAGAGTGAGGAAATTTTAAATATAGACCTATCCCAAGAAACCTTACATGTTATGTCTTGGATGTTAATTTTGTTTTTAGAAGATTTAAAATTGGTTTAAGTGCTAGTTTAGTACGTGACAATTCCTGTCAACAATGATTCTCCTTGCATCATTTGTTTCGTAGTGAACTGGCAAAATCTAATTTAAAATATTTGTTGCAAATAAAGACAACTAGCTATTTAGTACATATTATTAAAGCTGACAGTTCTAGCATTTTTTTCTTAAAAAACCTTGTCTCTGTATCAATTTTATTCATATATTTTATAATTAAAAGCTTCTTTATAAAATTTCTGACGTTTTTCAGAGGAAAGTGCGATCCAAATGTGAAGAAAAAGTTTTAAAGCTTAAACGTATGTGGTTTCACATAATAAATGAAGATTGAAATGGGTTAGTAACTTTGTCTTTCAATAGTTCGTTTGGGATAATTAACAAGTACAAAGTGGTCCGAAACGTATCTACTAAGTTTAAATATATTTCACTCTACAAGTAGTTACTGCAATTCGAAGAAACTGTAGTTCTATATTATAGCTATCAAACCATTCCTTTCCATTTTTTTCATATTGTAGAAAAAAAGATACATTCGATCATCAGTAAGCTCCGTAAAGCCCTGAGGAGCTTTTCAGGCAGGAATTGGTGTCAAGTTTAGACCATATAGGCTCAAAACATCAAACCTTGTCAGCAAATTTCGCACGACAGGATCAATGTTGGTCTATCCCTCTCAAGACCGGAGATCCTAAACAGGAACAACTGAATGAGACAATGGAAACATTCGAGATGTATTTCAAAGAAACCGCCAAATGTGTCCTGAATGAATATTTCGGAGATAAGAAGTACGGAAGAGAAAATGACTGGTCGTTCAGTCATCTGGATTATATTTTATGTTTTTTTTCAAATACAAATTTTATCAGAGGAATCTAAAGACTTTGGAGGAACTGAAATTCCAAATTGAGGACATAATAGTGGTCATTCTAAATGAAGTCCACCACAAGGTTGGCCAAAATTTAAGATAAGATTGTAGCAGTCTTTGAGGCTGAGGGCAAACTCATTGAACATGTTGTCATATACAGTATGACGGGAAATACAGTATACTGAAATTGCAGAACATGTACTTATGTATTGAATCTGAACTGAATTTTGATGAACAATGTTACAGAGAGAATAGATCGAGCAGAGGAAGACAACATCTGACCAGAAAACCCCACAAAAAATATTCAGTATACATGCTCCAATTGTGCTCAGTTCAACACCAAACATTTTTCATAGAGACGCTGCAAACTGTCTGTAATGGACGCAGTTGTATCGCGTGAAATTGAATGCAACTCAGAAGGGATATTCAATTGGAGTTGTTCAATATTACGTACCACTGAGTCACAGTAGACACGCCCATTCAGTATACCCCAGAAAAAAGGCATCAGGTGAGTGGGCAGGAAACGAATAATCTGTTTGCATAGAGATTGAGTGGTCTTGAAAGTGATGTAGAAACTGTAAGGATTCACTAGCGGTGTGTGCAACTAGCAACACCACTGAGGGAATTGTTGAAGGGCGTTTCTGGTACTCTAACGCAAACAAATCCCAAGCAAGTTTCACGCTCCATCCATCACTTTCGGTACTTCCGTATGAGCGGCGAACACTTCAGCCCATTGCGGATCGCCTTTCACTACACCTGTTTTCTGCAAGAACTAAAGTCACACTGACACTGCACAACTCTACTTTCTTAGCATTGCAGACGGTGTAAATTGTAGCCAACGTTCGGTATACTTTATTCCTGGCTATGCTGTAAATAGTAGATATATTTTAATTTATTTTCGATGACATCTTTCTCAGGAATTCTTGGTAGGTATGTTTTTAGACCCATGTAACTCTTTCAACGAAACATTCTCTTCCTTTCAAATAAGACCCGTGTTCCTATAGCCTAAAAGTCTTTGAAGCAACTAAAAACTTATTCTTCCTCAACTTACACAGTTAAGTATATTCTAAGAGCCGTAGCTCAGTGGTAGAGTCTTGGCGTAGCATTAGGGAAGTCCTGGGCTGAATCCCAGCAGCCGACCATCCTGACTGAGGGTTTTCCAGTTTTTTTCCTGTCATACCAGGCAAATGCCGGGATGGTACCTTTAACTTAGGCCTTGGCCGATACCTTCAGCATCCTTTCCTCTCCTCTATCACGGCCTGAGTCTTAGATGCTTAAATGCCATAAATAAAAATTCAATTAGTATATTCTAAGAGCTCACAAAATGTATGAAGGAGGTAGTAAAGGAATTCAGAAGATGAAGAAATATGCCTCAACTGTGAGTGTTACGAAACATATCTAACAATATTTTCAATAGAAAATACAAAACCCTTCTACAAATTACTTTGTATGTTTCTGAAAAAATCTTTACGAAGAAAATAAAGACAAAAACATACAATAACTTGCACAACTTTTTCCTAAAGACAATTAAGCAAAGTACCATGCAGCTATGCATTTCTTAAGTTATTCTTGGGTTCGCTTGTAAGAAATAGACATTAAAAAAAATCTTTAAGTGTTCTATGAGGAATATATAATTCAGAGCTGAAACCCGGTCACTTTTCCTAACCGGACCTGACTAGGACATAGGTGATTCAATCCAAAACCTGACTCGAATGACCGAGCCGGTGACGCGATTGACCCGAATGCTACAACTAATCCGGTAATCCTATCTTAATCCCAATGACCAGACCAATTTGGTGATTCGGCTGCCTGATGATCAAATATTAACCCAATTGACCCACAAGGACTCAATATTAACCAGACGTCCTTCTCTTGATTCGATTTGAGCTTATCCTGTTCCTGTGGCTTGAATCAGTCAATGTTTTCTTTCGTAAGATATCAAAATTCTTTCAGAATAATCTTTTCGAGAGGCAAGACAGAATTGCATGGTATTTGTGTTCTTTCCGGGAATATGCAACTTCTCGAAATGTTTTTACTATTATTAAGAGCTTCTCGGTGTCATATTCTTGGTGCTCTGGAGGGTGAAGCCACCGTTCCCATTGCCTTGCTGATAGAAACACTGTTCAGGGACCAAATGTCATAAGGAAAGAATTAGAAACCTTGCTTTGTCTTCCGGGTCGAAATCAGGTCACCTAGTCAGGCAGGGTTCCAAGCATAAACTCGGTAACTTGGTCTAAAATTTGACCCGGTGACCTGTTTCAGTTCTGATATGTATCATATACAAGTTCATTTTATCCCAATTTGGAATAATGTGAACTCTTTTTCTATAGTCTATTTAATGGTCTTTCAGTTTGCACGTCACTTCATTTGTCAGTATTTTATTGACTTTCATTTCTTGTGTCTTCCACTCTATCTCCCAGTGTCCTCTTTCCCCTAGAAATGTTAAATTAGAAGAGAGAATGGCCAGAGAACTAACACATTGAATGGAGGTTGAGGACAGAACGAGGGAAGAAAAATAATACATATTAGGACAACCAACCGCTTAAATTGCCCGAAAGGAAAAAAACAGAAAAAACGATGAGAATGTGGACCAACCGTTGCCAGCACAATCAATATTGACACAAGTTTCCATTTTTAGCAAAGGTAGTGTGTTTGTTTGTCTTAGGTGTCCGATGTAACTATGTGAACGCTAGGTCGATCCACATTCTATCTTGGGCCTCATTGAAAACGTTTTGCTCACCCATCACCGCAATCATCCCGATGACTAACATTAGACTTCGTAATATATTACCTCATTTAGGTTTCTTTAATTTCTACTCAAGAATCAAGAATCATATCCATCCATTAAGAATAAGAAAAATATTGTAAGATTACAAAATAGATAAAATTGACCGTCAAAATATATAATACAAATTTATAAAAACGTTGTTAAACGGTGATAGAGGCTTAAAGCGAAAAAGGATTTGCCATTATTTTTTTTTCTTAATATGCATTTTTTCACTACATAATAACTACTGACTTCAACTTGTCGCGACTAAATAAGCAATTAAGATAACATTAACACACTCGAATCTGGATTCGATCCCGGAATCGAACGAATTGGTTTGTGGCCTTCAGGCAACTTCAGCTCAGGGCGAGATAGGGTTGAAGACGGGTGTGGGAAGTCGGCCAGGGCACAATTGAAGGTACTATCTTGGTTTTAGTTCGCTGTAACTGGGAAGAAACTCTTGAGAAACTCAATCAGGATGGACACCCGCTGGGATCGTGCACAGGACCAGAACTCATAAACTACATAGCGATAAGATCATTTTTGTCCATTCAATTGGGGTTTTAGAACTGATTTGAATGGACCTTATTATGAACTTTAGGCATGGCTCAGACTGGGACAGAGTAAGGAAAGCTGCTGGGACGAATCGTCCAGGGCTTCTGGCCTTGTTTGAAATATCATGTATCACCTCTGATGCCGTCATCTCATGGGGGAAATCTCATCCATGGTGGTCGTCGGCCGCAAGGATCGAACATAGAACCTCCCAATACGAAGCCAACGTTCTAACAACTGAGTTACGGTCCCTTTGTTTGGAGCTTTGGGGGATTCAGATTTTGTGGCTAGAAGCGTAGGTAACAGAAGATTAGATATTGAATTTTACCATGTTTTAATAGGCCTAACCTACAGTATTAACGGAAGTATTGAATCATTCACTATATTTATACTCAGTGTTTATTTTACTAGATACTCCGTGTTTCGTCATTTCTGGACGATACAAATGCCCCAATTCATAGTGCTGATGATGCAACGAATTCTTGAAAATATTAATGATGCATACTATATAATAATCACAAAACCTTTTAAATCTCATCCCATAGTTTCTCAAATGAATTGAGATGAGGGAAATATGGTGGCAACTGAAATAATGTGAACTTGGCCCATTATCGAGCACTCAATGATGCTAAGAGGTCTGTGATTCGGTGGATTATCTAGTATGGTAATAGCATTCTCTTTCTGAAAATGTCATATACGTAAAAGTAGTTGTATGTATGTGTATCGTTACCAATGATGTTTAAATATCCTCTGACATCCAGACGTCCTAACTATATATCCCACTATTCCTCCAGAACAGTTTCCACACCGTCATCATGCACTCGTAACACATAACACGCTAGATTCATGTACTCGTGTTATTTTCGCAACACCCGAATCTTCTCGTCAGTATAATACAACGAAACATTTAATTCATCACATTATCTGACCTTTTCTCACTGATAAATGACCCAATTTTGTCGCTCCTTGAACATTTATTACTATTGGTATTACTATAGTGAACTTGGAAGATATCAGCTGGAACAGGTAAAATAGTTAAAATCTTATTCGAATTAGAAATGGAAACGAAAAGGTCTGCTAACGGACTGATATTGAGTTTAATCTCCTGATTATCAGATTAGTGGCATACTTCATTGTTAGTTAAGAATTCGTATTGTTGTAGTTGTTTGTCGCTTTAGTTCTTTGTTTCTAAGCAGAATGCAAATGATTTCCTTCTGTTCGTATTTTCATCACAACAATTGAGAGAGCCTTTAGAACTCTGTATCTGTGATTCAGAGCAATGGTTCAAACGTACATTACAACTCAAAACACTCTACCATAGACAAGAAGAACGATTTACAAGAGAAAGAGAAAGGTATTTAAGAGTAATACCTGTTCAGGTGCATTGAATGCTAAAGTGGCATTACATATCACGGAGTACTACTCTTTACTAGTCTCTCTCTAAACTTCTACTGAAGTAAAAGAAAATCTCTGAAGGATGTTTCAGATCCCACGCACGAAACTTGTCGAAATTCCAAACCATCTTAGAAACACCTCGTAAAAGCCGAAGAAGAAAATAACGAAAACAAGGAGATAGAAAGGGAATAAGATTGTAGTACTTGAGAGAAAGGACGAAGAAAGAAAGAGTGAATGAACGACAACATTCTTAACAGAGGAGGGAGAATACGACTCTGACTGTAGTGGAAAGCAAGCGAAAATTCCCTTTGGAAGTAAGATTTCGATTCGGGAGCTGATGTCTTTTCGTTCTTCCTCAAGACCACAATATTGAAGAGGGAATAAAAACGAGGCTGTTTCGAATAGAAGCAGAAGTGTAGAAGAACATAGGTTTGATTTTACATTTGTTAGTTGCAGAAGATAGAAAGATTTGGCCAAAACCTCTTTGATTTTATTTACAGAAACAGAAAAGAAGGCCACTAAGAGACAATTTGTGTTCTTATAGTGGGCTGTTTTAAAGGACGATTCTAAAAAGTAAACGATTGTTCCTAGCTCGCAAAGACAAAGTGCAATCTTCAAAGAAAGACTTTTTTATAGAAGTAACTTTGAAACAATACAGTGAGAAGTTACTATCTTTAGAAAATAATTCTCTTCCCCAAATATTAACGACAATGTTGTGATTATTACAACTCGTTGTGCTACTCAAGATTCTCAGTTTCTTCTGAAACATCTTTTCAAAATCTTTGAATAGGAAAATGAATGTAAAAGTGGTGTGTAATGTCTTAAGCAACATGTTATATTTAGATACGTACGTATCTGCATTAATGAACAAAACATTTTCGCTACAGTATACGCGGGGTCCTGGCAAACATGTTTCGCGGAACCCGCTCTTAGTAGTCAATCTGATCTAAAAAACGAAATACTACTAGAATTGTCTTACAATGTGTTATGTGTTTACTGGTAAAGATTTAGAAAAAATACATAATGGTTCATTGTTCTAAAAGAACATATGAAATTCGGTGTATCAACACTTTCTCTTTACGTCCTTTAACGTAAGATATAAATTCACATGTGCATTCACTCAAAATACAATGGCTTTAGACAATTTTAAATATAAATTGTATCATATCTTTGCTTTTCAATTCATCTCAGTCATTTCTAATATTTGTTCACTGATTTTGACAACAGTATATCATTCATTTCGAACATTCGCTTCTATAGTTTTATTTTTAAGGACGTTGATGATTTGTTTTTCATAATTGATCCTCAACGGAAGTCTTTCCTAGACAAAACAAACTGAATTTTTGTGTTATTATGTCTGGTTGCATATACCCCTATCAGGGTATCTTATAATTATAATAATCTAGGGGTTTGTAATATTCCATAATCCCAAAACTGTTATTTAAAGCTTGAAACAATAATGCCAGGAAAGTAGTGACATGACAAGCAATTATGACCGACATCTTGAGTTGTCTGCTAGGACTTCTGACCAGTTGATCTCAATACTACGCCGCACATTGAAGGTGCAAGATAAGAAAATAATTAACATGTACAGTGAAAGAAACGGCTCTTGTTCGTCCTATGATTTGCTAATGTTCTTACATAAAACTTTAGCTTCTTAGGTAAAAGAAAATGCACTTTTTATTTCCGATTTTGTCTTCAAGGTATTCCAGTTCAGTTACTAACATGAATTGTATTTAAATAGGGTAAAGTGTTTGAGTTCAGCTTTAAGCTGATAAGGACCAATGTAAATTTGTTCAACGACCGACCACTGGATTGGAACTCGGAATCACGTGTAAAGAAAGCGACCGTGCTACGTTTCGGTCAAACGTGGGCCCCAAATGTTAATTATATACAGTGTGTCCATACACTCTGTATTTCAGGAACGAATAGGAATATTAAAAATGCTGGAACATGCGAGGGTCGTTCAATAAAGATTTTTCCTGAGCCACTTACCATCGACGAAGAGAAAATTGGTACGTATATTAGTCCCTCTTCACATAGGAACCTTCGATGACCACACACACTTTTTCCACAGCTTTAAGCAGCTGTGGACACCTTGTTTGTAGAAATAGACAGCTTTATCCAAAAGCCGTGACTTGACCTACAAAATCAGCGTGCCACCATCGTGAAAGTGCTTTCCCTTGAAAAATGACTTCATGTTTGGGAAGGTGTGGAAATCAGATGGTGCGAGGTCAGGAGAGTATGGAGGGTGAGGAAGAATTTCATAGCTGCAAGACCGTGCTTCTCTCTGAGCAATATGAGAGTTGGGAACGGGTGCGTTGTCTTGTAGTAGGCGGAACCTTTTGTCAGGATGCCACGGGTTTTGATAGAATCCTGCACTTTGCGCAGCAGTGAAGAGTAATTGTGGTACCCTTCCCCAGGAAATCAAGCAGAATACCCCATGCTGGTCCCAAAAAACCGTAAGCATCACTTTGCCCGCTGAAGGCTGGACATGAGCCTTCTTTGGTGGTGGTGAGTCGGCATGCTTCCATTGCTTTGACTGGGCCTTGGTCTCTTGGCCAAAGTGATGGACCCATGTCTCATCCTGGGTAATTAGTCCATCACGACAGTCCTCCGGGTTTTCGTGGCACAGGTTCAAGTTCGCCTGGGAGCACGTAACTCGTTCCTGCCTCTGGAAAAGTGTGAGTAGCCGATGAACCTGTCGGGAAACACCTTCCGCATGCGCGAATGGTCATGAATGATTTTGTTCACAGACCCCACACTGATCTTGACAGATTTAGCTAGTTGGTGCTCGGTTATGCAGCGATCATCCAAGATAGCGGCTTCCACTTGCCCAATGATGCCTTCGTCAATGGCGGACTGGGATCTCCAGGGAATGGGGGTTGTGAAGTGCGGCCACACTTGAACTGACGATGCCAGTGCTTCACTACGCCATATGATTGGTCATCCTCACCATATGTCTCCTTCATCACATCAAATGTTTCCTTTGGTGTGCGGCCTTTCAAGTACAGAAACTTGATGACTGATCGGTGCTCAATTGACTCTATACTAGACCTTGCTACACTTTCTGATCTATAAAATGGAAATGGATCAGATTTATGAGCTCTAAATTACCGCATCACCTATACATATATACAGTATTACACACGTGAAATTACATCGTTCTACGTATCTGGAAGTGAGTCAGGGAAATGTTTATTGAACAACTCTCGCATGCATTCCATTATAGTGATGGGCTAACGTATTTAGCTTTAAAAATGACCGGTGACGCTCCAAGAGGAACATTTTGAAGCAATTCCGGGATCGATATGTTGACCCTATTAAAAACAGAGATAGTCCAACTTCGAATATGACTATTCTATTACTATTATCTGCTCAGGACGTAAGAGTAGAAAAAGAGTTTGGGTGCAAAACGTTCCACTAGGAAAGTTGTTGCAAAACCACTAACAAATCTACAAGATGTAAACAACAATCTTGTGTTAACCAGCGATTCAGATATAACTTGGAACGTACGTACTGAAGGTAGATACAGACTGTATGTATCAGGTTTCTCATGAGGATTCTGAAACCCTTTAGGGGATAATATTTAACGTGACAATACGACATAGAAACAATTTTGTTAGAGAAGCATTTTAGTGCCTCACACGGTCCCGTTCGACTTTTAGAACTTGAGAATAAAAATAATAATGGTATAGTCATTTTTAAATTTTAAACCCCGGCAATTTATAATATAAGCAACATATCGATCCAAAAGTTTTAACTTTACTCTCTTAACGAAACCTTTCAAGCGGTTTACAATTTTTAGTTGCCACCACCTACACGCTGGGTGAATCACAGAGGCATATTTTGTCATTAATTGAATACCTGGAATGGATGGAATTGATAAAATTCCCTTCAAAATAATGGAATACCTGTTCCAGCATTTTTTTAGTTTTCCATTCGTTCCGAAAAAGCAGAGGCTGGACACAAACTTTATGAACATACTGCACAGTGTCCCAAAATTGACAATTTTGTACGCATAATTAAAGTTCGATTGTCCAACGATTGTGACGCATTATACCGCATATGGCCAAAAACGAAAGGAAACGGAGAAATGGAGTGAATTAGATTGATTTACTGAAAATCAGACATTTTCAACATGAAGCAAATCGTACAAGAAGAGAATTCAACATGTGATATGACGATATGTGAATCATTCCTACAATACAAACAGAGCAGTGGTACATATAATACATGAATGATGAACATATAAATTTAATAATGTTTATATCTATGTTTTATGCTTTGTGTGAGTCAAAAAGTACACAATTGACTCACACAACCACATACGTCATGCAGTTGAAATGTGGATATGCGTTTCTACAGTTACATATTGTATAAGTCTGTGAAAGTAATATTTTAGTTACCACATATTATTGAATTGACACAAGTTAATCATACGTATCATCATGATCTCACTATCAGAGGTGGATGGGTGCTATTTCACTCACTATCACTACTACTGTCTTCACCCTCACTTTCATCGCTGCGACTCTCTTCTGCTGCTGTAATTTGAGAAGGCTGCTGAAAGATTGCTTGTCTTTACCTTCAGAGATCTTATTAAAGAAATGACAGGGTTTGATGTAGTAAGTAAGTTAAATCTTCGTTTGTACACAGCAAAAAATAGCCGCGTTAATTCGACACAATGCGGTGTCCCAGCGTGACTACCACTTTTTGTGTGTTAAATCAACACAGCACACGGTGTTGATTTTGGCACTGGAAGAAAAAGAAGTTACGGCTGCAGCAAGATTTGAACATGGGTTGCTCGGTTAGAGGTCGAACATCTTACCGACTTTGCTAAATCGTCAGACAGAAAATGCATTATATGCAAACGATATTAGTGAACAAGTAACAACATTTGAATTAAACAACTACACTATAGATTTAAACAGTGTAGGAGATCTAATACACCTAAATATGTTGCTGAACCCTCAAAACAAACTAAGTTACTCGCACAACTTATCCCATGGCTTAATCGCTTCCTATTTGTCAATTAGAAACCAGAATTCCCATTCACTGAGAATATTCCATTTCTATGAAAGCAAGCAAGTTGGCGATACTTGAGCAGCATTACTACTTTCTTGTACATGTCAAATGCTGCACTTACTTTCATAGAAATGGAACATATTCTTAATGAATGGGAATTCTGATCCCTAATTGTTTAAGGGAAAAGTGATCAAATTATGGCATAAGTCGTGAGAGTAACTTTGTTTGTGTTTGGGGTTCAGCCACATTTGTTTGTCTCTGTACTGTTTGAATCTAGTGCTCTTTCGGTTTGACGCTTTAGCAAAGTCGATAAGACGCTCGACCTCTAATTCAGCAATCCATGTTCAAATCTCGCTACAGCCGTAACTTCTTTTTTATCTCACTACCGAACTCAACACCGTGTGTTGTGTTGATTTAACACAAAAAGTGGTAGTCATGCTGGGACACCGCATTGTGTTGAATTAACACAGTTTTTTTTTACTGTGTAGTATATCTTGACATTTTCTTAGAATGATGCTGCCTGAATCGCCTTAAGTCTTTATTTCGTGCTTCCTGAGCTTCTTCGCTTAATTATCCAATGGGAAGTAATGCAGCGCAAATTATTGAAGGACCATGAAGCATAATTTTATGCACAGACCACGGATGTAGACCACGAATACTTTATACTCACTAAATGCAGGAACATTGATGTCAAATCCGCAAGAAATAACTCCCAGCACAACACTAAACCTCTCACTAAGTACCTCTTCAATCCCAGTAATTGCTGCTGACAGACTTAGATACTGGAAACATCTCCGTTCCGTATTGCCATCATTAGATGTCCCACTTCCATCAGGCTTGAGTTGGTCCATCAAAATATTCATTTATTTTTTGAATTTTTCATGTATAATTTCCTTACTTACTGTAAAGTTCTGTTTATCTGGTCTCCTAACTTGCCATTTTTTTAAAATATCAAGCCGATATGAGAACGTGTACAAGGCATTCAGAAAAGCGAATCCATGAGTGGAGAGCGATCCCAATTGAAAGGTCCATAAATATTAATGGGCCTCTTTTTAACTTTATCAATATCGATTTGGGTTGGTGAAGCACCGTGAACGTAACATTTCGTAGAAGAAGCTGTTGGAGTTATTGCATTACAGACTTTGCCGTTTATTATGTGAGAAGCACATTGTGATTGGTCACAACAATATTTCCTTAGAAACTCACTACTGTTGGGTTCAACTTTTGTATTCCACTTTCTGTATATGAAATATCCTGGCGCATTTGAGCTACACTTTCCTTCTTGAAGTGTATTTTCAGTGGCCCGCAATATCTTGTTGAAGGAGGAAAGGGTTCTGCCAAAACAAACATTAACTTCACAGTAACAAGTTAAATTATCATTTCACAGTAAATTACAGATTTTGTCCGTGAAACACTTTTTATATATCTTTGAATATCGTGTAGTTTTTAAACACAACTGAATATCATGTAGTTATGTATAGAAAATTTTAGTACTGAAGATCTGCAGAATAGTGACTAAATTAAGATATGAAATAAGAGATAATGTGAATAAAATAAAAGAGAGAAGTAGAATTTAAGAATTAATTTGCTTTAAAAGTATGTAGTTAGCTAATTGCAATGTTAGTGATGTTCCATTATAATCGTTTCTCTCTCCAAAAGGAACGACTACTGACGCCAATGAATTAATTAGAGTATTCGGATTAAACACAACGAGATTATATGCTTACACTAAGCAATTATATGAATAATGGCCAAACAAAGCAAAATGATCTCATTTCCAACAGTTAAAAGGTGATATTGTTGCTTTAATGGAGTGAGAAGAGTTAATTTAAATAGAATGCATTATGGAGAATCTGAATAGTGAAATCTGTACGACTACTGTACTATTGATTCGTGGAGTTGACGAGTTTTAGCTGTAAATTGCAATTGCAAAATGTAACTTTGATTTTTTTTTTTTTTATTAGGAAGGTTCCAGCTAGATTTTATCTGACAATTTTAAACTAATAGCCTACTCTCGTAGTTACATGGACCAAGAACAGATGTTCTGTGCTCGAATACCAGCTGATGCATTGGTATTCATAGAATTTAGGAACTTAAAAATCTTAGATTCGGGATGACCGAGGTTCGTTAATTATTAAAATAGTCCATACATACAAAGCGGCTGCTGGAATCATTTCCAGAATCTTCTTATTCCTCTGCCAACGTTATTATTATTATCATAACTATCAACATTATCAAAACTAATAATTTAGTTATTATCAGAACTGTTTATATTTCATCACCATAGCTTTATATTTGCAGTTAATAAAATCATCACTGCTGTATCTCAGATAGTAGAGCGTTGGCTTACTACTCGGAAGGTCCTGGAAACGATCCCAGTAGCCGCCTATGCTGACTGAGGTTGTATCAAGATTTTTCCCAGTCACGCCAGGATGAACCGCCACTGGATTTCATACTGAAATCACAAGCACAGAGAGTCTTATGCTAGCCGTCCGACTCTTGTACTAAATGTCTCAAAACTCTTATGTTTAAGGTGAACTCTAAAAACATTTATGTTCCAGTAGATCAAAAGTTATTTAATATGGTCAACTATGAAGATAATTTTGAAAGAAAAGCTTTGGGTTTCGAAATCATAAGTTTACACATTTAAATTGTTGAAAAGAGTACTTCTACCTCACTCTTTGATTAATGAGAACAGTATCTTCCTTCCTTAAGTTTTGTATCTCTTTTCTACCTTTCTTTATCTTCTCCCCTCTCCAATTCTCTGTATATGAATGTTTCTTCTCTGCCTCTGTCTTACTGAAACCTTTCGCTCTCAACTACTCTTCGTGTGTTTAAATTTTCTTTCCGTCAATTTATTGTATACTGTTTTATTCGGCTTTTTTCCGTGCTTTGTATCTATGTGACTTTTAGGTATACCTAAAAAATCTATGCGACAGTTCTTTGCTGATTATTGCTAAACAGGAGGGAAATAAAGGAAACCAACTATTTACCTGAAAGAACTACACGATAAAATGGAGTAATTTGGGTGGACTAACTGCTGGGCGCTAAGAGTCACAGTTTATTTCTTGTGAAGTGTTTTACCACTTTTTTGCATGTGTTATTTTCCTTCCAAACCCGTCAATGTAAGTAGAGTTAAAGTGCAGTGTGTAGTAACAGCAGAATATAAAAATGTGAATAAACTTATGACAGTTGAGAAAATTAAGCAAGTATCTAAAGATACAGTATTAATTCAGATAATGGGAGCAGGTGAATAGTTAACACTCTATTAAAATATATGTGTATAAAATATTCACGGAGAAACTTCTTTTCCGTGCGAAAGGTTCGTTCTGTGATCATCTAAATCACTATTCCAGCATTCAATAATCTCTTCTTCATTTTTTATTTTATTTATAGACCTTAGGCAACTTTAACTCAGGCCTTCTTTATTACTGTGAGAGGTTTCCTCTCTCGGACTTAATTTAGTGATTCATAATTCATGACGATAAACTCCTCCACGAAAACTAAGCTTGTTTGTCAGAGGAAGGGAGAATCGGGTGAGCTAGCACCTGCTTTTGTAATTTTATACAGAAAATCCTGTTCTGTTCTTCGGAAATGAAATAATTAATTTTCATTTAGTAGGGAAAAAAGAAGCACAAAGAGACATAAAAAAGACAAAAGAAGTGATATAACCCAAAATTGTGGGGAAAAATTATCCCTTAATAGAAGTTTCGCGCTTTTCTTAATAACCGTACATTCAGACGATTATACTATACATTAGTATTGAATAGAAATTGAATTAAAAACGTTATTTTGCTTTGGAGAAAAGTCGATTCAAGTACATTCATAATGATAATTTAAACTATGCTTGATGTCTGCTTTTTCCGGTAAGTATATGTGCAATCTTTCACCTTCCGCTTGTGAGCAGCACTGTTTAATAACATCCGTAGGGATTTATGGAATATTCTCATGTTTTTCATTGTTGTTCTTCTATTTCAGTGGACAAACTACCTGTTTCCGGATACATTCATATGGAACTTTTGTTTTATTTTGGTTACTTTCATTTTCCGGGTAAAGTTTATTTTTTTAATTCCTCATTTACGGAAGAATTAGAGTAAGTATTAAGATCCAGAGCATGCTTAAACGGGTCACCGGGTTAATCCTTTCATTCGGTAAAATTTTGGTTCACGTCACTGTGTCACCAAGCCTATGTTTGGGACCCGGCCTGACCCTGTGACCCGATTTTGAGCAGATGACCAAGTTTTATTCTTTCCTTGTAATACACTAATGAGTTTGACTAACGTTTCTTTCACGGGGTGACCGAAACAGGGATTTACTCCCAAAGCATGACAAATTCGACGCCAAAATCTTCCTAACAATAGTAACAGGATACGGAAATAACAAAAATATCTCCTGGAAGAACAAAAATACTCTCAGGGGTGTGCAAATAACCAGTGATTAGATTACCGTGTGGTTTGAGGCGTTAGTCAGTATTCGGTTATCCAATCACAAAGTCAGTTTGGGTCATTTGGGTCAAGACCGAATCAGTCAGGTCGCTCCAGTGAAGAATGCGTTAATCGGCTCAACGGGTCTTACACGTGTATATCGGACCGGATCACCGAGTCAATCGGTCCACCTATGAACAGGTCAGACCTGGTCGCCAAGAAGTGCATAGTCATTATTTTACAATGTTGAGAACCCATAGTGATTTCATTCTCTTGACTTTTAGTCATTAAATCACTTAATCCTTAGTCGTAACGAAAGAAGAGAAAACGGACAAGATATCACATTTCTTATGTGTTGTATTTTCTGGCGAATATGATCAACAACAACCGAATAGCAGACAAATATGTTCTAATTACCTAAAAGAAACATTGTAAACATTTGCTTTTTATATACGCATGCTTTTTGTACACATCTGCTTTGAATTTATTTTAGGTTTATGCACAAAATGTGTACAAGAGTTTGACGGACTTTATCATCTTTTTGAAGATGAATTTCGTTAACTGTTTTTCACGAAAACTTCTCTACACTTTATTGTACATAGTTTATTTCCTACGTGTTTGATGGAGTCAGGTTTACTAACTTTTCATCAAACTTATTGACTCTACAGCGTTAGAACGTGGCAATTGTACTGTCATTCCGTAGCTCAATTAGTTACTGTAAGAGACGACACGGGTTCCCAACTAACGTTCTTTCGAAGGAAATCACAACTGAATGTTAATCCAATCTAACTTGGAATATCCCGCTCGTTCACATATTCTGACATTTAAAGTACAGAGATGTGAAAAAAGTTTACTCATTTTATGTGTGCGAAAAACATATTAATACAAGACATACAGATTTTTTACAATTTAGTTAAAACCAATTGTAACATAGAAATTAAAGAAACAAGTCCTATTCAAAATAACTGCATGCAAAAAAGAAAGGTTTTATTCCTTTCAACAACAAAATTTTAATAATAATAACAAAGTTCTCAAAATCAAAATAGTTACATTAGATTAAGTGTGGAACAAATAGATATGAGATAAACGGATAACTGCAACGCATTCAAGTGATTCAACGCGTTCAACGCATTCAAGCGTAAGTTACCTACTTGCAGCTGGAGCACAGTGCGGCGATTCCAAAAAAGCTGGCCAAAAGTAAAAAAAAAAAAAGTATCTAGTTACGGATTTTTGACGGATGTTGGGTTGGTTACAGTACATCTGTAATTGTCAGAAATTACTTATCAAAGTGTTTATTTCCTTTTACCTGTCCCAGAATAAAAGTCGCAAAGCTACCTTGGTTCGATAGGGATCGATTGTGTTACTGAGGCAGTAAACGACGCACCTGTTGAAAGTTGTATATAAACTTCAGATTGAAGCAGATCATAATCAAATAAAATCAACCTGAAAGTACGTAGAATGTATAAAAAAGTTACGAAATAATTATAATTTATCAAATTTAAATTATTAGTGAAACAATAATTGTTATTGATTTTCATTAATTGAAATCTTTAAAATACGATATGTTATTATGAAAACGTAATGTTGCTCCGTGTTGCTCCGCTGTCAGACTTAAGTTATAGTCAAATGTATTTTCTTTAATATACAAGCAAATTAGCTGCCCGAAGTTGCCCCCTGTTTTTTAATTCAATTTTTTGACAACCTCATATTATATAGCCCCATGGTCACTGACTGACTCACTCACTAATCAAAATTCCCAGGCCAAACTATTGGAGCTAGAAACACCAAATTTGGTATGAGGGTACATCATTACAAGTAGGTAAAGCAAAAATCCCAAATTTTGAAAACGTTGCCATCTTGGATCGAAAATGGCGGCCCCAAAACCTATTGTTGTATACAACACACAGACTTAACCGCTGGGGCTACTGAAGTGAAATTTGGTATGACGGTACATAATCACTAGTAGGTTAAGAAAATATTATAATATGTATCCAAAGACGCCATATTGGATCCAAAATGGTGGACCCAAAAACAATTTTCCACACCGTTTGAGCTAGACACACAAAATTTGGCATAAAGGTGTATCATCACGAGTAGTTTAGGAAAATATTACAACATTTTGAAAAAAGTCACAATCTTTAATCCAAAATGGCCGTCCATAAACCCATTTTTCAAACCACTGAAGCTAGAGAAACGAAATTTAGTATGAAGGTGTATGACGAAAAGTAGGTTATAATAAATGGGTCAAACTTCCCCTATGGGGCGGAATGCCCCACGGGAACCTGGGGGCAGCGCCCCCCAGTGAAGTAAAGCGAGTGAAAGTTATACTATTAGAATAAACGACTAAATGAAAAGCGAAAGATAGAAGCATCTTTCAAGGTTGTTTTTCACAAATCTAACCTCAAAAGAAACGATATTGGAAGACTTGGGATAAATGTGTATGTTTGTGTATATATGTGTGCGTGCTTGATATATATACAGGGAGAAAGAGAGAGAGAGGGAGAGAGAGAGAGAGAGAGAGAGAGAGAGAGCAGAGATAGTCTTGTCAACTGAAGATGTTAATTTGCTATTGGCTTCAACTAACTGTGACAGTTAGTGAAGAAGATGAACAAAACGATGTTTCAAGTTCAGAATGGTCGACATCAGAGGACACTGATGCATCTATAAATTTATCGCCTGACGATGAAACAGATTTTTTGTATTTATATTTTTAATACAATAAATTGATTTATGGTTATAATTAATACACACTATTTTTTAAATTTATTTTATCATAATTTCGTTATTATATAACAAAGCATTATTTATTAATTATTACTCAATTTACATCAAATCAGAAATCATCTATAAAAAACAATGTAATATTTAATTTATAAAAATATAATTTAAGTATACGATAAAACGTTAAAATGTTGTTAGCAATCAGATTTTAATCCCACATACGAATTCATCCTTCACAGAGATATATTCATCAGGTTAACATAAAAATAAAATAGAGTACAAGTTGAGAAAATACAGATTTAATACTGTTCGCGAAGGAAACTGTTGACTTCGCATCATTGATCTTCAGTGAACGATATGTTATACTTTGATAGGAATTTAGTAGGCTTTAGAAGAGGGAATAGTCAATATGTCCAATACCAACTAATACCGAATCGCGCAGAAAACTAGTCGAGCACGTAATCACTGGAGAAGGAAACTAGAGGGAAGGTTTCACGATCAGAGAAAGAAATAAGAGGGAAAAAACAGAATGATTTGACGGCAGAAAAGAGGAAGGAGTACATCTTTACCGCAAGATAAGGAAAGCAAACAAGCAGACCTTTTAAAGACGACAGTCTGATACTATTGTTTCAGGTGGACGCTTTCCAACATGCAATGTAAAGGATTTTGAAACACATCAACAAAAGGAATCTGTTACGGTATTGAACAAAAATCAAGAAGCTATTGCGTATCTTCTATTAGGTGATTGAGTGAATTAAATAAAATAGAAACACTGGTAAAAGGCTCAAGAAAATTATTATTTATTGCAGAAAATTCTTTGTTCGGAATTTCCATGATGGCACCATTTTACTCTGTTTTGGAAACAATTTTGAATTAGTTTTGACCAGATTTGAAAATAAAAAAGCTTTGATTTAGGTCTCATTGCTAATTTTTACGGTCATTATTTGAAATGGATTCAACGATTTTGATTTTAAAAAAAAGTTTCGTAGAGAACGTTTCTGTGATTGTTCCGTTGATGAAAATATAAAAACTCACTTTTTCGACTTCGACTTGTGGTTCCGACAGATACATTTAAGCACGGTTATGCAAAACAAATTGTCTTTAATGTACTTCAAATAAAATTAAAATGTTGAACAAAAAATGTACAAGCACTTTCTAAAAATTTACTAATATAAAATTAAGTTTGAGAAAGTGTATTACCTTTGAAAAATATTTAACGTGAACAGGAATACAAATAAGTTTACTGAATAAAGTTTTAGATGGATCCGATGACATCATTCCTGACAACAGTAAAATTAAGATAAATTCTTTAAATGGCAAAGAATAACCAATTGAAAGGGACCTGCGAGTTTTGGTTAACAAATTAAAAACGGTCTGATACATAGAGGTTGCTGGACCAAAATTTAACACATCCTCTCCTTGTTTCTGATGAAGTGCTAGCAACCATTCTTAAACAAACTTGAAGATAGGTATCCAAAATCAGCAAAAAGGGCTTGTCAATTTTCCATTAAAAACAATGTAATAAATCGAGGTCGTTCAACTCAAATTAGACTTCGGTAGTCTTTATACCCAATTTCACTGAGCAGCTTGCGTGTGTTACGCCGGGGACGAGGACATTTTGGGTCTCCATTAAGCATTATATTAAAATACTCTTAATAAGAGAAAAGAATCACACATTTTGAGCTATCATCATATTTTCAAGTGTCAAGGGAGAAGTTGGCGTTACCATAATTTTGGATTTTTCCAAAACAAATAATAAAGTCAGAATTTTACATTTGCCTCGACTTCAAGTTAGAAAGCATATACTAGAAAAAATAGGCCTAACTATTCTGAAATTCACTGCGAAATTAGCTATGCAATCATGAGAAGGACAGCTCCAAAATATGGATAGACAACTTCAAGTCCGGGACGGAACTTATATATCAGTTTTCTTCTTATAATTGTATATTTGCAGCTATTTATCAATACAGCTTAAACTTTAGCTTTTAGGAAGGATAGAAAGTTTGTAGCTATTGCAGGACGATAACCAATATGATAATAATATTTAAACTGACATTCTACATCCTGAAAAGTGTTTTTCTAGAATTATTTAATTTAACTTCTAGATTTGAAGACATCACATAATTGCTACGGATATACATAGCAGAAACTATTGAATACGTGAATAATTCATATGAGTTTCTGCAGACACGTCAGCGTATCAATATTAAGGATAATTATACATTACTCAGATTTCATGTATGTTCTTTATTTACCAAATTGTCACTAAAAGACACATTGTAGCTACTGAAAGAATTTTACATTTGACATTTTACAATTATTTCAATATAATCTCAGAAAAAAAAAACTTACTTCCTATATGATGGCGATTTTCACAAGTAGGTTGACGAAGTGGTAATGGGTTCACCACTATCGGCTATAATAGAAAATATTTATATGGAATATTTTGAACAAAAGGCGTTATAAACCAGGGTTGCCATCTAACTGCTCAAGAAAATCGGGACAGGCGCTGTGCCAGGAGTCTTAAGAGTATCAATACAGTATTTTTTTCCAGTATGACAAAATTAATGGGCTTTCCTGTATCGGGACGGGCGTAAGACATAGTGTTGTTACCGACCATAAATTAATTTTATCTTGTCCAGTGATTCCGGAGAGAATAGCAATACTTCCACTTCTTCCTTGTTGGAAAAATAAAATTGGCTACTTTTCTATTTCCCTCACCACTACCTGAAAGATTACTCTATTTTTAATACTTTTTATCTATATTCCTTGAATTTTCAGTTTGAAAATGACCAAGAGATTAAGTGAATCAGAAAATTCCTAATGAGATTTTCGAAAAGAGAAATGACAAAAAGATTTGTTTTTCAAAAAGTAAGCGAGAAAGTAGAAAATTAAAAAAATATAGAGACAGTATGCCCTGAAAAGAGTACATATGATAGCCCTAGACAGAAGTAGTTTTCGAATGTTAGTTTCTAAAAGAGACAATCATTTTTTAACGGATATTTATTCTTCGAACCGGGGAGAAAAACAGCTGGGGATAAATGCCTTAATCTGGGGCTGAGGATCAATTGTCACCGTACAGTACAGAGGGATCCGGAGATATTTCCACGGAGAAAAGTTACAATTTAAACTTTACGCACAGTAAAAAATACCTGTGTTAATTCAACACAATGCGGTGTCCCATCGTAACTACCACTTTTTGTGTTAAATCAACACAACACACGATGTTAATTTAAGTACTGAGAGAAAAAAAGTTATAGCTGCAGCGAGATTTGAACGTGGGTTGTTTACTTAGAAGCCGAGCGTCTTACCGACTTGACTAAATTATCAGACAGAAAGAGCACTAGATTCAAACAGTATAGAAAATAAAAATGTTACTGAACTCCAAACACAAACAAAGCTACCCTCACGACTTATATCATGATTTAATCGCTTTTCCATTGGTCAGTTAGGGATCAGAATTCCCATTCATTGAAAATATTTTTCATTTCTATGAAAACAATTGAAACATTTGACATGTTGTTACGATAAGAAAGCAGTAATGCTGTTGAAGTTTTTGGCTCTTGCCATCTTGCTTGCTTTGATACAAATGAAATATTCTCAATGAATGGGAATTCTGGTTCCCAATTGACAAATAAAAAGTGATTAAACCATAGGATAAGTCGTGCAAGTAACTTAGTTTGTTTTGGGGGTTCAGCAACATATATTTGATCCTCTACACTGTATAAATCTATAATGAAGTCGTTTAATTCAAATGTATATCGTTTGCATCTAAGGTTTTCTCCGTCTGACGATTTAGCCAAGACGGTAAGACGTTCGACTTCTAACTGAACAACCCATGTTCAAATATCGCTGCAGCCGTAACTTTTTTTCTCCCAGTAGCGAAATCAACACCGTGTGTTGTGTTGATTTAACACACAAAAAGTGGTAGTCACGCTGGGACACCCCATTGTGTTGAATTAACACAGCTATTTTTTGCAGTGCAATTAGTTTTTAGGGCAACTCTGTACCTTTTCTGAACTCTAAAGTTAAAACTTACTACGGATTTAAGTAAAATAAATTGTATTTTTTCTTATTAATTATTTAATCAAAACTTAAAGCACGCACAAAAACATTCTCTACCCCGTCAATAAGAGAGTTGATTCCAGGAGGTAATTTTTATAATTTAGGTCGTAAAAGTTGACATTCTACCGAAGAGTCGTGAGAAGATGTAAAATTAATTTTAAATTCGACGTGTAAATTCTAATAATTAACTTGTCTGAAAGTTCTTTCTTATACATATAAACTCACATGAAACTGAAAACAATCATGTCTTCTCAAAGTAACACACATACAGAGGCAGGTAATACTCAGAAATGAAATGTCTTTCAAACATTACAAATGGGCGCCATATTGTATTGAATCTTTTGTACTTAGGAACAGTATACGCCGGAGGAGTAACTAGGTTGCAAAACATTATTTACCATCATGTGTAAAGACTGAAGAGGTAAACAAATATTTCTATGTCTCACAGAAATAATAAGTTCAGTTTGATACCTATTCGGTTGAAATTATCAAATAATAAAATATTCTTATGCTTCAACTCTGAACGATGAAAATAGGGATCAATATGCGTGCCGACGAACTTTGCATCGGGACAACGGGACCAGAATCTGAACTGTTGCAAACTGATGTCCTTCAACCTCATTGTTGGTAAAGGATACGTTCACCGTTTGGCATCACGGCGCAGAGACGTTAGAAGAACTTTTACATCATTTCAATAAGATCTATACGAATATACAAGTTTACAATGCAGACCGAAAATAATGGTGAGCTGCCTTTCCCAGATATCCTAATTTACAACATCAGCATTGGGAGGTTTAGACACATGGGTTATAGGAAGGCAATGCACACAGACATCTAGTTAAGTATAAATCCCATTATCACTCTACACAGAAACAAGCTGTTATTTCTAGCCTGATTCACCAAGCTTACAAGATCTCTGACAGGGAACATTTGGCAGAAGAAATCACATGTTAATAACGCCTTACTTAGAAATTGGTACCTGTACAATAAAGAGCAGTTTAAGAATATAATAAAAAGAAATTATCAGAAACAGAATAGTTTATGTAAAGCCAAAGAGAAGAGTAAGGATCAGGAAAGAAAAGAAACTGCTGAGTTGTCGTGTGTATGTATTAGTAACCGAATAGGGAGAGTACTGAAAAGTATGAAATTAGAACCATATATAGAACACTGTAAACAGCTATCTATCAAAGACGATCTCCTATATAAGGTTCCAGGTGTGTACAAAATCAATTGTTATTGTAATACGGAGATATAAGCTGTGGTAGAACGTTGGTATGTACATGGAGAACCCATTAATTTCCAGGATACGGAGGTGTTACACAAAAGCTGCGATTATTTAAAAAGAATTATAAAAGAAGCAATTGAAATAACAATGCATGAACAAAACTCAACAAAGATCATCTTTAAATATTCTTTAAATGAAATTTGGACATTAAAAATTACAAAACCTATTCATAACGACCCTGGGGATGTCGATGGACCAGACAATGAAACAATTGTAAGACTTTCTAAAGAATCAAAGTGAAATATTTCATTGTTGAAAATCGTCATGGAAGCTAAATTTTTAATTGTCAATACGCTTTGAAAAGTATTTGATAGGTCCAATTGTAGTAATGAGGTTATCTAGAATTTGCACTTTTGCAGTAAATGATCTAATAGCAGATGGAGAATTATTATATAATGTTAGGTAGAGTGATAACAGAGATTAGGCCAAGTTAAGTACTTTCTGAAGCAATCGGAGACTAGGATGGTGTGTACTTTGAAATACTAGTTTGTCAACAAACACCACTCAGGTTATGTTAATTTGTATTTATTTCGTCAAATCAATTATTAAAATCGGATCAGAATACTAATATGAGCAAAATATCATAGGAGAAGTATATTAATTTCGAAATAAAAAGAGCTCAATAAGGTCTCAAACCCAGCTCGGGGATTCATTATAATTAACGTCTCAGATTTTGGTAGATACTGGTAAGTTTAAATCCTGCTTTCGACGAGCCTGGCTGAAGTTTTTCAGGAAGTTCCTTTTTAAGTTTTGCGAGGAGCATACTCTGAGAATACTTAGACGAAGGCCACTACTTTTTCCATCCCAACCTCAGGAAGAATGCTCACCGAGAAACTTCATATCTCCTATTTGTAACAGGTTTAGGCCGTAGATGCCACTTCAGACCAGAACTCTAATTTTAATAAAAAGACTCTCAAGTAGTGTTATCCATATTTATTGAACTAATGCCTTCAAAGTCATTATTATTTTTGAATATAAAAGCGATATTCCTAAAGAAAAGTTGACCTATTGGAAAATTCGCACGTTACTACTGAAATCTGATTACATTTAATGTAATAATTATTATTCGAAGTAAATTATTTTGAGGAAAAATGGGAATTTAATCAAATGTATTATACTTTACTTAATCATTTATCTGCTTTAATGTAGAGACATATTTGACATTTAGGAATGATTGGCAGCTAATTCACCAGTACTCGGCATTAAAGGATGTTACTGTGTTTATCAGGAGTTAGAAACATGGTTCAAATGTGGATCATGATGGGTGCTGTTGACGTAGATACGTAGGTAAATTTAACTAGATCCTCAAACATCTTTGAAATCTCTCTCTAGATCTCTCTGATTTCTGAACCCTACTCTGCAGGAGTCATCTCCGACATTGAACGCTAACGAGTAACACAGAATCAATTTTATCTCCCGTTCGTTACGCGTACAAGTAAACGCTATCGTATTCCTAATGTAAATTAAAATTATATTTAAAAAAACTGCAATTAACAAGGTTTAGAATTCATGAGCGATTTATAGTGTACTGAATATAAAATAAATCATATTATTAAAGACGGTAGTAGTAGTTTCCAAATCATTTAAGGAAGCAGTCACAAAATATGTGAATCTGATTTTACTGTGAGAACTTTTAAATGTGCAACGTTGAGCACAAGCTACGTTGGGCCTCTGGTTGCCTCCTTCCGTTTAAAGCCAGTAAAGTCACAACAGCTCTTTCGTTTTTTCACGACATTAGGTTTAACAGTGAAACACAGTATATGTTTAATGTACGAGGGTGGATCAATAAGTACCGCACAACAATTGATTGGGGAGAAAGTAAAGTAGGTAACGCACTAAGAATATATACAAAATAAAGGAACATCTCTATACTATTTTGAACATAGTCTCCAAGTCTTTCAAAGTGTTTCTTCCATCATGGCACAAGTTTGTAAATACCCTGTGCATAGAAGTCCGTCCTTTGTAAGTAGAGCCATCTGCGGGCAGCTGATTTGACTTCTGTATAGTCCGGATCTGGCACCGTCCGATTATCATCTTTCCGACCCAATGAAGAAATTCCGAAGTCAAATCGACTGTCCGCAGATCGCTCTACTCACAAAAGACGGACTTCTATGCACAGAGTATTTGCAAACTTGTGACGTAAGTACGGGAGATAAAAGAGTGCATGTGCCTCCCAGGGATTTCACCAGGATTTTTAGTTTGGTAGTGTAAAGCAAAAGATGGAGGGTGTAAGTGCAGTTTTGCACAGTTTCTATGATTTTTGACCGTGAAACTTTTAAGTTGAGGATGCGCTCGAGAATTTAGGGGTGATACCCCCCATATGGAAGTCTACGAGAATTACGCCCCCAAACACCGGACTGGATGCGTCAAATGAAGATAAGGAAGGAATGTTGTATATTTTTGGCTCCTTCGAAGGGGTGCCAAAATCGGATATTGCTCCCCTTGCAAAAATACACGCAACTGCGATTTAACTAATTCTAATTATGAGTTATAGATCTAAAAATATTGGAATGCAATTTTTTAAAAAAATATACATGTTAAGCTTTTTTCTATTAGTCTATATATTGACATAAATGAATGGCCTATTTCTGTCTAGTCTTATTTACGACCTGGCAAGTATTATAATTTAAACTCGATTGCATGATCATGTCAGTATGTCAGGCTCTTTAAATCTTCTTATATGCTGTTACTACACACAGAAAAATCAATCCATAAATTTTAACTAAACAGGTCCAGTTAAGGGGTTTTTGGTACCGTCAACAAAACATCTGGTACTACGAACTGGACAAGAGCCAACTTATATGGTACATGCAGCGAAACACAAATATTAAAAAGGGTTCTGGTTAACGCAACTAAACCTAGAGTAACAGATACTGAACAATATAGTACAAAGAACTGAAGGATGTTTGATGGAACTCCAACAAAACATGTCTGATGCCAGTTACTATGTATTATGCAACCTGTTTCTAAACATTAACAGTAACAGGCACCAAATGCGTAATGAGAAGAACGTAAATGGGCGGTTATAGTTGCTGCAGCCATACGTCCAGTTGAAAGTATATTCAGTGAATGTCTTGGAAAGTTGCAGCCAGTTTGTTTGAGAAATGTCGTCGACCTTAACAGTAAAGTAAACGTCATTATGATACTCTTGAGGTGTCTCACTTCTGTAAAATCACGAGTCAGTCCTCTTCATAGCTCTATTCTAACACAGGATCAATTAATAAAATTTCCAAGTTTCAATTAATTAAAGTCTGCATAAATATCTTTACTCCAGAAACTGTTTTCGTAACATAAAATGACTAGAAACGGTGGAACAGGGGTAGAGCGTTGGACAATAAACAAGCAACTCTGACGGTCGTGTGTTTGAACCCCACTCCAGGCCTATCTTTTTTTTGCTAGTCAATACTGTTTTACTACATGCGTCCAATAACAGGCACTATAACATCTGGTACACTGCTTACTGAACACATTGTTCCCGTTCACAAAATACCTTCAACTAAAAAAGTTCAGTTGGCATTACCTTGTTTTGCTGTCCCATATGGAATTGAACATTTAACTGCCTGCTACTGGATGTTCAGTTAATTTTTTTCTGCGTGTACCTCATGCTTTCAGAGAGTTTGGGAAATGTATATCAAAGTGTAAGTGCTGGTTGTGAAAATGTCAGTGCATGACGGCAACTTTAATATTAGGCCTATATAATAAAAAAAATATATTTTTAATATATACGTGTTATTTATTCGAGAACCTGATCCTCAATACTTGTGCTAGCATATGATATGCCCAATTTGCATCTTTTTAATCTCTCGGATAAATACCGCAATTACAGTCGAAAATGATATTCTGAATGTCAGTTTGTGACGCGTGGTATTGCTCGTTAATGTTTTACACAAAATGTATAGTAATTAGGAAAAACGTTTGAAATACTTTTTGTTCTGCATTTGACTCTAATGCATCACTTCAAAGCACTTTACTTTTCACCAAATATTCTGCAGTATACATTACTTTTCATAATACATTGGAAGTATCACACTCGCCATAATCTGAGAGCGTCACGCACTGACCATACTATATTAATGATTTACACAAAACATATTGTGATTAGAAAAATAGTTCCAAATACGTTTTGTTCAGCATTTGACCCTAAAACATCATACAAAAGAAATTTTCTTTTCATCAAGTATTCTGCAGTGTATAGTACATTTTATATGTGGAGCGTCACGCATTGACATAATTATGTAGTCGATTTTTATAATGCCAGGGCGTGAGGACGATTATTAACCAACAAACCAATAGTTTATGTCAATATAGGAAAGAACGAAGTTTAATTTACCATCATTTAATTAATTTTTTTTAATTTTAAATTCCTACATTTTTACCTGAATAATTAACTGTTAAAATGAAGTAAAATTGTAGCTATTTTCGTGAATTTTTAAATAACCCAAAAAACAGAAGTTAATTACGCCATAGTACTAACGATTTTTTTCATTTCTTTAGGTATACATGAATCGTATACCTATAACATAAATAAATCCACGATACGTTTCAGTTTTTACCATCGCGTATGACATATTCGTGGACTTGCTTCTACATAAATTACATCTACTATCCACACAGGCAAATTATGTCCTAAGTCTGCTACGTGAATTTGAATTTTTATTTATGGCCTTTAGGCATCTGAGGCTCAGGCCGGGATAGGGGGGACAGCATTCGGGAAGGTGTCACCCGGGGCCTATGTTAGAGGTGCCATTCCGGCATTTACCTGATGTGACTGAGGAAACACCCTTTGAAAACTCAGTCAGGATGGTCAGCCGTTGGGATCGAACCCACGACGACCCGAATGCTACGCCAACGCTCTACCCCTTAGTTAAAGTTTGCTACGTGTCTTACGCACTAATCCGAAGAGCAAACGTTTCACTCCATGGAATTTTGTTCGATGAATGAATAAGAGTTTTCATAGAAATTATTGAATTTAATTCAAAGGAAGTGGTTTCAACGAAGTACTTTTGTTTTTGTTAGAAAATGTAATCTTTTGAGACTGGATTCCGATACTTTACGAATATGATTTATTCTTCAAAATTGAAAGAGCTATTTCTCTTCGGTTTAGAGTGATTCACAACGCTACGTATATACAGTAAAGTTTGTTATCCGCCATTTTTTACAGCAAAGCTTAAAGAGAGCCTCAGGGCGCGAAGTTATCACAGAAGTAATGTCACCTTATCTTTGTGCATTGTTCTCAAATGAAATCTGACAATAATGACTGATCGCTGGAAGTAATGCAAATAAATTGCATAAAGGTATAGGTCAGTTCTGCCGTACACCTGACGGGACGATAAAGACCCTATTGAAACTGTTACGTGGCAGTTGACCGGCTAGCGTAGGCAGTAGAATGTTGGATCGCTGGCTATGTGACCGGGGTCAAGGAATTTTCTGTTTTTCGAGCTACCATAGATTTTTTTTTTTTTTATTTGTCTAGCAGAAATTTTGTTCGATTGAATTCCCTCTCAAAGACGCTCAATTAAGGTAATTCCACCCTTACGAATTAATAAAAGTAAAAGTACATTCTTCTATTGACGATCTTTTTCACGCTCCCCAAAAACTTTTTCGTGTTTTTTTTTTTAAATTATGGAAAGACGAAACACAATATAACGATTCTGGAAATTAGGGCCATTGGTGCTTATGAAACTCTCTGGTACGAAGTTAAAAGTCTTACAGAATTCAATTCTAGATGGATTATTTGACTACCCAGTTAATCGCATCATAATTTGCTGCCTGTCAAATATCTTAGCTAAAAATGAATGTTTCAAAATGCTTTTAACTTCGTATCATAGAGTTCCATAGTCACCATGGAGCCTACTTTCATAAATAATAATATTGTATTTCGTCTTTTCATAATTATCAAAAACCGAAAAAAGTTGTGGCGCAGCGTGAAAAGGAGTGTTAATATTTGATAGAAAGAAGATAATTTAATTTCATGTATCGAAATGTAGGAAGCGACCAATGAACAATGTCGGAAATATTTCGCTGACAATAAAATTACGAATCTTGCGTTGTGGGCACGCAATTAGGCCAAAGAGCGTTTTCGATTGTCACACTTTAGTCGAGAACTACTTGTTTAATTTCCCAGTTTTACTGCTCTCCATGGTAGTCGTGAATCTGAACCTGACCTGATTCGTGAATCGAAGAATTTCCACCGATCAGATATGAATATGTAACTCGAGTGGGTCTGACTTGACCCTAGTATTGCTGCCCTAAAGAACTTCTTCCTGTGGGAACAAATTAATTTCGTACCAACCGTAGTAAGAAACATTATAGTTGCAAGAAGCATTAGAAACCCAATGTTATGAAGTAATATACATATTGCAATGAAGGACGTTATCAAAGCTAAAGTGGGCCCAAGGGCGCTAAAACTCATTTCTGCAGCTTTGCCACAGAGCGGTTGGAGCAATTGGTGCTTCGGAGTGGCGCCAACCCCCCATTTTTTTAGTGCTACAAACCGTTTCGTTATGAAATTTAAGATTAATAAAAATAGATAAAATCAAAATATTAACCATTTATTTGTAATACATGTCTGACATATATTAATTCATTTCCTCTTGAATGCTTTAGTTATTGGTATTTTAATTTGAAACGTACAGTACATAAAAGTAGAAAGTAGCTCACTAAATTTATGTCTCTCATATTTCTACTTATTCAAAGCATAAAATTTCCAATATTCTTGCAGAGGCAAGATGTTCAGTACGATTTTCAAAATCAGTTACATACTACTTGCTGACTAATTATTTGCTCACTGAATCACAAATTTCATGTCATTACATTAAGTGAATATATATTCAAGAGAGCTTTTCTCACATAGTATTTACATTAGTTTTCTTCTGCCTCGTGCGTTTAATTTTCAGCATCAGGACGAATGCATTCGGTAATAGCATTCAAAAGTAACTTGTTTTAGTGAGAATGCTTAGTGCAATCGTGAAATACAAAAGAATATGTTCCTTCCATTTCCAGAGGTTGACTTTACTTCTTTAAAATAGTGTTCACCGTGCAAAGTAAAGTAACATCTGGCCAATCTATGGCGACGAGAAGGACTATTTTGGTAACAAGTACGTACCACTATATATATATACATATATTATGAATTTGATTTGTCTATCTATACTACATAAAGGAAAATGTTTGTGGTTGTCATAAAAAGTGTTGAAATAGAGCCAAGCAAAGTTGATTTGCTTCTAAACAAAGATTCCTCAAACATATATTAAAAATTGTGTTTATTTAGAAGCACACATTATTCACCATTACTAAAATCTAGTTCTGAATTAATAGGATTCTCTTTATGCTACTGATGATGGTTAGGTGCACTTTCTCCATTGAATGATATCAGATTGTATCGCGGAATACAAATGTTCTGACAGTGAGTAGCGAATAGGAGTTCTACTCACATTGTAATACTTATAGAGAGAGATTTTGACTCGCTGCGTAAATTGGAAATACCAAGAGATCATGACGAAGATTGTGTGTCCCATCGATTGAAATGAAAACGATAATAATGATGATGTCATGATTACTAGTGCTCTGACACAAGGGGCAGGTTCTTCAAGCCTGATTAAGCCATCTTCATTCATCCCGATCTTCTGCTTTCCTTTCTGCCTCAATAGATATACGATTTATCTTCCTTTATACTCTCAAGCAATTGCTGCATCGTTTGCTATACTATCTTGCCGCGATAGTGTCGTTTTCTTTTCTTAATTGTCTCCAGTACTGTTTGACACCTATTCTCTTCAACATTTCGTCATTGCGCATTTTTATTTTCCCTATTCTTCTTCATGTACGCATTTCGAAAGTTTGAAATTTTCTTCCTTCAGTCTTTCATAGAGTTTTTTGAGTCCATATAACACAATACTCCATCTCCTGAACTCTTTGTTCATCAACTCACATAATACGCGTAGATTTTTTTTAGTGAACCCCTCTTTCCTTTATCTGATTTTCACATTTTATAACCTAGGTATGGAACCTAGCGATTTGGCACAACTGTGGAGAAAGATGTACGAATAATTTGTTCACCTCTTCTTCCTAGAAATTATAATATTGCATTTCAGACAATGTCTCTAGCAGTTCTACAACTTGCAACTAGAATATTTGGTTTTATTATAGTAGGCTACTAGAATTGCTAAGTAAATGCAGAATATGCAGGGGGCAGAAATGCACGAACAAAATCTTCTTTACAGTTTCATTATTTATCAAGGTATTTGTGCAATATATATATAAATAAATGCATCCAAATATTTTGAGGATCAGTATACAGAAATTGATATGAAAAAGGAACAAGGTGGGATTTCACAGTTTTTTTCTTTCTTTTGTGTGTTCCTTTCTTTCTTTCTTCTTTACAGCTTAACTACAAAACTGAAAGGACTTGCAGTCTCTGTGAGTTTATCCATATATTAGAGTTTGGGAAAGACTGAAACATAACATAAAAGGAATTCATTGAAATGCAGAGAGAAATCAACTTCGGCATGTTTTCGTTTGAATCAATAATATATTTCCTCATATAAATTTCAAAATTCTTTTTCTTAAGTTTTACATTTTCGTCCTTTGTCACAAGCCTTATTTAATAGAGACTCCTATTTTTCCCTCTGCCTCTTGAAAGAAAAGAAAAAGTAATATATCAAATCAGAATATCTCATTAGGCTGAAAAAGCTTCTAGTTCTCAAGGTCACTAATAGTTTATTATCTGGAGAAGATCCATTCGAGTTCTCTGCTTTTCTCTGAAAATCTTACTGAGACAAACGAAGATCATGTTCTTATAATGAAAACGTCACCAAGAACTTAAACATATTATCTTACACAAGATTGGCATCATAGGAAAGATACACGAAATGCGATTCTTAACAAAGAAAATTTCTTTTACAAATAATGCTCTACAACAAGTACTATCACTTTCATTACACGTTTTGATCCTGACATGAGAACGTACACATGTACTATAACTACTGAAAACCTTATCTTATTTCTAATGGCAAATACTACCATATGATGATTATAATGTTAATTATTTTTCTTACTCTCTGGTATAAACACAAATGTTCCCAATAAGTTTAGAGAAGGCTCGCTAATGAATTTTGAATCGTTTCAAAACAACATTTTATCTTCAGAATAGCTTCAAAACAGACAATATTGCATGTTGTATGCCGTGGGATATACTAGCCTGTGAAATATTATAGAGAGTAAAGTTGCGCCAATAAATTAGAAGTATTTGTGAAGGATATTGTGGAAATTTCTGAAGAATATGGAACGAGAAGAAACGAAATATATACTTATAGACACTATAAAAACTAAAAAGGTAGCGAACTGAAATTTGCAAAGAAAAAATTATAACATAGCCTAAATCAGTGTTAAATATTTCCAAAGATATCAAAATTGCAAACAGAAATGAAGACGAGGATAGTTAACAGTAAAAATAAGGGGACTATGTCAGAACGCCCACTGGTCAGATCGCCCACTTCTGAAAGTGGTCAGAACGCCCTCAGAAACGGTCAGATCACCCACCAAATTAGGAAAACATTCAAATTCAGAAATGATCAGAGTCCCCACTGGTCAGAACGCCCACTCGTAAAAATGGCAACAATAGTCACCAAAATGGTCAGAACGCCCAAATGCATAATCGGTCAGAACGCCCACTGGTCAGATCGCCCACTCGTAAAAATGGTCAGAACGCCCACTGGTCAGATCGCCCACTTCTGAAAATGGTCAGAACGCCCACCAAAATGATCAGGATCCCCACAGGTTAGAAAATACAAACCCTAGCAACGTACACGGTTAATACTTTAATTTTTTGCAGTTTAATACTTATATTAAATGGATACTGAACAAACATAATGAAAAAGAAAAACTCGGGAAAACGTTCACAAACGTCAGAACGCCCACTCTTAAACAAGTGAGTCGGGGTCGGGTCGGGGGCTGTGCACATAAGCTACAGCAGCGAGTATAATATTTATATGATAATGTTACGTTTGTGTGTTTCTTTTCCTAAGTATAATTAACTGCTATGTGTTATTATGTTCTTATATTATTAAGTGTAATATATCGCCTTAGAAAAACGCATCAGAAGCGAAATCCATATCATAGGAGAAAAGGGAAATTGAAAACACGTCACATTAAAGCAATATGAACTAAATAAAATATTCGTTGAAATATAATTTAAAATTCAAGCTGTTTTCAACGTGCAAATGAAAACATGATAAATGTAGTTAATTTCATTCTATTAGCTTTTAAGTACAATTTTTATTTAATTACCTTCGAAAGGCACATATGAAGCGTAATTTAAGGAACAATTATCATATTCAGCCGTTTTCTATCCACTGCTGGATAAAGGTATCCCCCTTTTCTTTCCAGGTATCTCGCTCAACTGCAATCCTCATGAATGTAGCTCCTGAAAAACGTTTAATTTAATCTAACCATCTGGCATTTGGACGTCGTCTCGGTCGTTTTTTTCCTCTGGTAATCCAATGTAATACATTAGCCGTTCATAGTTGTTCCTATCATGCATCTCATCATAATTCTTTCTGTGAGTCTTTATCTTGGAGTCGTTTGCGCATTCGATGTCCAAGTTTCACAGCCGTATATCATCACAGGTAAGAGACATTGCTTATAAACTTTACTCTTGAGACACATTGGTAGTTTTCTTTTGAAAATACAATGTGTTCTTCCAAACGAGCTCCACGTCATTTACATTTTCTATTTATTTCATCCATCAACTTAGCATACGTTGATTTGAGCTGCTCTGAGTAAACATACTCATTAACCATGCCTATTGTCTCTCCGTGAATCAATATTTTCTTCTTTGCAGCATGATGATTGTACATTGCTTTTATTTTACTTAAATTCATTTTAAGACTTATTTTCGAGTTTCGGTGGGCGTTCTGACCGGTAGAAACTCTGACCATTTCTGAATTTGCGTGTTTTGTCGTTCTGGTGGGCGATCTGACCGTTTCTGTGGGCATTCTGGCCATTTTCAGAAGTGGGCGATCTGACCGTTTCTGTGGGCGTTCTGACCATTTTCAGAAGTGGGCGATCTGACCAGTGGGCGTCTGACGTAAACCCAACGTTGTTGCTATTTTTACGAGTGGACGTTCTGACCGGTGGGCGCTCTGACCATTTTTGGATTTTCGTGTTTAGCCGTTCCTGTGGGCGATCTGACCATTTCTGTGGGCGTTCTGACCAGTGGGTGTTGTGACATAGACCCAAAATAAGTACTTACAGAAAAGTAAAACGCTGAACGTTGTTGAAAAGTCATAAAAGCTTTTAATCATTGTACCATCCAGGGAGTACGCCAGGAATGTAGTCGAAGGGGGGTGTCTAAAGTTATTGGGGGGGTGTAATTCATATTCACTTATACACTATATTATACAGTCATCCATTATATCTTACCATGTATGCATACATGCGCGCGTGCGTCTGTGTGGGTATGTGTGTGCGCGCGCGTTTCTGTTTGCCATACTTTTCAAAATGAGTATTTTTCATAACCACATAAGGACAACTTCATTAATTGTGTATAAGTAGTTGCACAAGCATTATTATTATGATTTACTTGCGAAGAAAATCAAACAACTTATTCCTCTGTCGTGAGGTAGGAAACTGATTTTTGACTACGAGGACATTTGATCTTCACTCTTCGGATCAGTTTCATCGATTAGAATGAATTACCAACACAACTATTATCTTTCAAATAATTTTAGATATTCTTATTTGTCTTTTTGCACTTGTCTAGAATGCTTTAATTTGGTAAAATATGGACAGTTTTAATTACTATAAAAGAGATAATTTGCCTCAACTATGTCTTTAGAGCAAGAAATAATACATTTTAAATATAATAAGCTCTACTTTTCTCAAGCTCCCATGGAAAGTATATCAAGATTACATCACAGTTGATAAAATAACTTAGTGGAAATTGTATGCACTTCTTATTCCTGGGTTGTCGGATTGATGCCCAAAGTGATCGACTACATTGAGGCTTTCCAAACAAATGCTGAAATCAGGACATCTACTTCCACAAATTCAATTCTTCCTAACAGTGTTAAGGTGAATTGACCTACGGATTGTAAAATATGATTTTTAGTTTTTTTTCTTTCTTAATGCTCAATGAGAAGCAGAAACAGATTAAAAATGCAAAATTCAACTTTAGACCAATAAGGTTATTTTCAGGTTAGTCGCTAACATATATTTCCGGAGGAACGTTTCTGGTATCTATTTTTCGCTTTTCTGTCGCTACAAATCCAAGCATTGATGGATGTTTGAATATTTTTTTTTTAACTTTCACGACGAGAAAATATTACTCATCTCGTTTCTTTTTCAAATCATGCAGAAATTTGCCACACTGACGTTTCGAACACCTAAAATCATGTCTACTAACTCAAACCTAAACTAATGGTACGACATTCCGTAGAGCGTCAAGACGTGCCAGGCAGCTTTAGCTCGGCCTGAGCCTCAGATCTTAAATTCCATAAATAAAATAAAATTCAAACGGCTTTTCGTTGGGTAGTACGTAGTCAGCGCATCGGCTCTCGTCGCAGTTGTACCTTCGCTCCTATGACTCGAATTTGCTTCTTCTTGTATTCAAAGTGTCTCCGCAATATTTATCACGATACTGCATAAGTATCAAAATTTTGCGAATCGAACCCGGAACCGTTCTCACCAAGGGCGAGAGCGTTAACCATATGGATATCCGGGAGCCAACCCAGAAACAAATCCTGACTGGACCACAGCATCCCCCCCCCTTCGTTTCGATTTCCGAACCGTATAAACTCTGCAAGAAAGTGGCGAATCATAATTAACAGAAACGGGAGAATAATCCATGGTTTGTAATTGGTTCCAGTTCGCCAAAGATTCCAAGTAGTAGATGTCACTTTTAACTTCATGCACGTAAAAACTTTATTTTCTTTGGGACAGTCTAGTAACACTTTTGACTTCGGCCCATCACGATTCGACCCTTTACACCAAGTTAAAATCCACAAACACCCATGCCTCTAGCGGGACTAGAACCCGGGACCTTCGAGTTGTTGTTCTTACGCCTTAGACCGCACGGCTACCCGGTCGGCACCTGCATGCACGTGGCTATTAAAATAATAAATTTAATGAAATATTAAAATTTTCAGAAGTCCCGATTCCCTGATGAAATGTTGACTACCGCAGCGAGAAACCTCTCTTATCTATAATCTTCGATTTTCAAATATTGTCAGTTCCAATATAAATAAGAGAAAGCGCACGCACGGCTGTGGTGCTAAACATTTCATCTGAGAGTAGAGTTTTTTTTTAATGGAAAAAACTATGTAGCCAATGTCATACTATCTTGACTCTCTTTTTTATCTTTAGCGACAACATAGCACGTTCAGAGGAAAAGAAGAAGCTATTTTAACTATTGTCTGTCTGTATGTATGTTTGTGCTAGTTTGTACGTCACGAGTTCGAGTACTGAAGTCTGGCAGAAGTGAGTGAGTGTTTGAATGATACCTTATTTAACTGGGATCTAAGTGGGGAGACATATGATTTTGTCTACAGCCACTTGCGATCTGTCTGTAACTGTATATATGAGTATATGTCTAAACATCACGAGCTTAAACTAAAAGTCCAGCAGCGTTAACACTTCCGAAGAATTATTTATTTCTGGTATCTCCATATACAACTTGGAGACTATTTTTACATTGGAGCTTAGCAACAACAACAAGCATGAACAATAGCAAAGGAAATTGGACGGAAACGGACATAGCCTTAAAATAAGGTATGATCCAGACAGTTGCATAATAAGACTTTTATGAAAACTTCAGTCAGGATGGCCGTCTCCACGAAGTCTGGACCTCCGGAAAACGAATCCAATGCCAAAGCATTGAGCTACGGAAACTCAGGGTTTCATTTAATATCGCTTTCGTTTCACAAAATGTTCGTTACCGTTGACATGGATGAATTCGACCTGTTTTCTCTTGAGGGAGTGAGAGTATGATGAAATAAAACCCTGAAGAACACAGAGTTAGGTATTAGAAAGGTCGGCGCATCAAGTTTGTAAACATTGTTACTTTTCTTTCCATTTATTTAGTTATGAAACAAAGATTCACTTAAATTAGAAAAATAAGTGCATATGTACGAGCTCCTAAACTTAGTTCCATTGTTTCAATAATCGAGGCGTCTCGCCTTTTCCACTGTGTACACAAAACAACTGAATAGATAATGAGTGAATGTTGATGTGCATCTGAAGTGAGTCTATCATCTCCGCACCGCAGGGAGCAGTCACCAAACAGGTGTTTTCATACGGAGAAGTTTATTGTTTTCTGCCTCATTTCTTTTGCTGCTGATGGATTTTTGTGAGGCGACAAGAAATGAATGTAGCGCAAAAGAAGATATTTCTTCGGAGAAAATGCAATACTGCTACCAAGATTTTATTATGTATTACCATAACTGCCGTATTTGTAAATCGAAATTCTAGGAATTTTTCACTATTAAATCTCGCGAAAGAACACCCCCGTCCAGAGATTTTCCTTAGGGGGGTGTTGTCGAAGTCTAGGGAGGGTGTTAGGGGGGTGTTGGGGGGTGTAGCGTACTCCCTGGTACCATCAACTTGATGAAACATATTTAAATAAATTGTAGCAAACGTCTGTGATTCAGATTGATAATTCACCCATAGTTACAGGAATTCCCATATTCTGCTCAAATGTCAAGCCAAACTCCGTAGCTTATTTTCATTTAATCCAAAAATGAATCTTCTTAATTCACAAATAAAATATCCTGTTCTGTATTTATGCTACTTTGGTTATTCATTCAGAAAATTTGTAAAATATTGAGATAGTCCTGACTGAAGCACGCAAAATATGGCCCATAGATGTTCTGCTACAGACTGTGATCAAAAACTTAATGCTGTACTCGAAGTTTTAAATAAGACCATTTGTTTAAGGAGGATGTTTTTCTTGTACAAATAGGGGGAGTTGTTTTCAACCTTTCATATCCTAGCAGCACAGAATGTCGAGTCTTCTCATGTGATGGAAGATAATGGGAAATTACTGGGGGTTGACGTTGCCCAGAGATCATAAACCTGCTTCCAAGCATACTACCTGTCATCATAAGATTATACAAAAAATATGATAACTTAATTGCTATGAATGTTTATCAGGACTTGTTTTCTATGATTAACAGATATAAAACTATGCGCTTATGCCTGTGTAGAAATCAGCTCGTCTAGCTTTGATACATTTTTTTGACAAAGTTAGAATAGCGAGAAATTTCATTCTCTTTAATTCTGGACTAGTAAATAAAGATACTAAATACATATGAATTGAATACCAGATATCAAAATTTAGTAACTTACCTTATCACACGGAGTTAAAGGTCTCCACAAATGTGTTCCTTTCACAATATTGACTTCAGAAAGTGGAAGCAGGATATGGCCAATGATGCAGTGTCGAGAATATTTATCAAAATCTTTCATCGTAAGTTTAAGTGTGCGTCGTTGGACTTCACGGTACGGCAAATCGAACGCGAACGTCTCTTCGAACACGGGGTTTTGTGTTTTCCTTTTAACGGCAGTTTGACGCGAGTTTTTCTGATCCGGTAGCAAACACACTTTCACGTACGGATTTGAATGAGCCATATCTTGACGCGCGTTGTCGTGATAAAGGGGACGAGCTAAATCTCTAGCCTCAATCACTTTCACTAACAATTGGTGATTAGGAATCTCGTATTGTAGACTAAAATGAAGCTGCCCCAAATCATCGTCATTGGTGAGATCATTACTGGAATCCTGAGAGTACAGTTGAGGTTGTACTTGAGGTTTACGCGGCTGGACACCTTCTTTGTTGACCCCTGATGGCCAAAATTGAATCGGACGTACATCTATTAAGGGTGTCACTCTTGTGGCCGTGCTAGATCGCCTGGCCTCAATCTGGTTATAAAGATCATTCTTCAAGTCTTTAGTACTGGAAATACTGCTTGCTGCGGACGAGGTCACCGATTCCTTTCTGTCTGTTGAATAGCCCTCGTTGTCATGGTAACCATCTTCCGATGTCTGAAATATTAAAGAACAAACACAATAAGTGATTTTGAATGTATATAAAAGAAAAGGAGAAAAGGAAGCCTATAACAGTAGCAAGGAAAAACACGAAAGAAAACATTTGTTTGTACTTCCTTTAAGGGGTGTTACGTGAAACCTTTAAAACAGCTAAAGAGCCTCTTTCATACTTTGTAAACATGTGTCGTTGGACTCTATTGAAAACCCCATCTCTTCCACTTTTCGATCTCTTTCTCCTTCTTTTTATCGTCCTGAAAAATATCGTCCAACAGCATTCAGATGTTAATACGGATATTGCAATTGTAACTGCGTTTATCCTAGATTATACGATTTTTTGTCCCTACAATAAAGTAATAATTTTAGGACAACATTAATTTATCAATTAGTCAACTATCTGTTGGAAGTATGTATCTTCAGTACTAAGTTTTGTTGGATGGATGTTTACAGTAAGAATTACAAGACAGTTCTGATACAGTAAGCTTAAGCGCTCTGTAATTGTAGTAGGAGACTTTCTCTCATCTTACTGGAGTATAATTGAAAAGTCCAGAAACCAAGAGATACGAGTAACATTTTCGAATAAAAAAAAGTTCGAGGTAATTTTTTATGTATAATCTAAAATATAGGTGATACAAAACTATAATAGTTTCTACAATGTCCATAAACAAAATTGCGAACGCCATGCCATTAGGCCACCCAATGAACACCTTCAGATCCTATGATCCTGTCTTGTAAAGAGACCCATTTCTCTCTTTTCCTTCGTCTCTCCCACATAACAAAATCAGTAAACAACATAAGCACACAATTTTTCCAGATATACATTCCAGATATACAGATGAAATGAAAGAATAAAGGCGAAATGAAACCTTATACATAAGATGGTACAGGCAATAATTTAAACACACACAATGAAAAATTGAAACCGTTTGATGTCTCTTAGACAGACACAGAGAAACGAGAGAGATAGAAAGAGAAGGAGAAACAGAAGAAGAGGAGAAAGAACAGATAAAAACATGGAATATAAACGTAGTAAAATATCAAATGAACCTAACATTATAAAGTACAGTTCCCAGAAATCCAACAGCAAGATCGAAATGATTTTTCGATTTTATATTTGTTCAGGGTAATTCGAATATTTAGACGGGTGTCTTAAAAATTCATTAAGTCACTTCCAAAATGGCGACCAAAGTTGGTAGTCAGATTAAATATTCATGATGTCCAGTAGAACTGGAGAGTTCTGAGACACATCTAGGATAATGTGAAATGATTATCACACATATGTGCGCGTGGTTCAGTTGCAAATTCGGTGGGATTCATTAAACGTACTTGCTCGGAATCTATTATAACAAACCCAGTAGGTACCGTATGCCATACCTTTCATTCCAACTTACTAATGCAAATGAAACATAAAAAGAAAATGAATGAACGATAAATTTCTGCTAAACTACAAACAGAAAGAGCCATGTCCAAACTGTATCAAAATAAAAAGTTACAAATGTTCAAAAGCAAAATTTGTACCGTATGTTCCTTATTGGCATAGTAAACCTTGCATGTTCCATATATCAAACGTGAATAATACAAACTAATATAACAAAATATTTCTCCTCTTGAATAACCAAAATGTGGTTATTTTCTACTAAATTCTAAAAAAAATTCCGAACATGCCACTCTGTATTACACCTATTGTGAATATAACGTTCTAATAATTACAACACTAATGAACTAGTGTTTATAACAATTTATACAGATAGAATGAACACGTCAAGCTGAAACGGGTTACAGAGTCAGTCGGGTGATTCGGGTCAGGTTTTCTGGGCCTCGTCACCTGGTTCAGGACTCGGACCCGGTCCGACCCGGTGACCTATTTAGACGCAGTAACCCGCAGGATAAAAGAGTGATTTTAATTATTTCGTTGCGTCTGAACTGTGTTTCTTTCAGTGGTGACCAGGACTGGAGATGTTATCCCAGAGCACGAAAAATTCGACGCCGAAATTCCCATTTAATTATATTTTCCAGACTGGGTCAATCGGGTTACTGGGCCATTCAAGTCAAGTTTTGGACCGTAGAACTGGAACGCCGGGTAACTTATATTCGAGTCAGGCCGGGTCATAAAAAGTGACCTGGTTTCAACTTCAAAACACGCACAAAGAGAGAGAGTATGTGTAAGAGAGAGAAGCAATAAATAAGAGAAAAGATAAAGATGACGAGAGAGAGAGAGAGAGAGAGAGAGAGAGAAGAAGAAGAAGAAGAAGAGAAACAGACGAAGGCATGATAAGAAAACATCAAGAAAGTGAGGGAGAGAAAAAGAACAATGAAAAACATGAAAAATACATTATCACCATGATAAAGAATACACACACACTGTTTATTCTGATTCTCGCCATTGATGCCTCGCAAGTCTCCAATCGGAGATGAATCTCTGTTTCCAGCCTTCATTTTATGCAACAAAAAACCCTAGCTTGTTGGGAATTAAGCCCAGGTCTTCATAATGAAAGTCCGAAATGATAGCGATTACTCCACAGATTTTCTAAGCTATCTAAATGATGCTTAAAAAATGGTACAGTGTTTCTTTCTAAACGTAATATGGAAAGTGGATATTTCAAATCAATGACGTATTCTTAACTGTCCTGTTAACGTCCGTAGACTTTATTTTGTCTTTTCCAATCAGCATTCATAAATCGTTTTCTTCTCTTTCGTGAGACAGGTGTTTTCTTGCACATTCTTTACTAGTCAACGTTTAGTAAGAGAGATTCTGGTTCAACAATGAAGAAGAATCCATAAGAAGGCATTTAAACGGTACGAACCCCAGAGAGTATTGAGGCAGTTCAAGTTGCCATTGAGAGAAGCTCTCGCTGATCCCTGTAATAACAAACAATAGCACTACAGTTGAAGGGAAGAAGCGTACAAAAAATAATTCATGAATTACAGATTGTGGAACAGTTTCATCCTCAGGAACCTGTGGTATTTAAGAGATTTTGCGAACTCGTGTTGGCTAAGGTTGACGAGGACTCCAATTTTCTTAAGAATTTGTGGATGTGAGACGAATTCCATTTTTACCTTAGCGATTACGTTAACAAACAGAATTATCGTTACTGGGCACAGGAAAATCCTTGAAAGCTTTATTACAGAGCCCCCATGTTACAGTATGGTGTCCAGTTTCATAACATGGTGTTATAGGTCCTTATTTTTTTTTAAAGTGAGGATGACATAGCAACGACAGTGACATCAGCGCGATATGTTGCTATATTCAAATCATTCTTTGCGCCGGAGCTGCACGACGCACATATTGATATCGATAACATCTGGTTTCAGCAGGACAGAGCGACGTTACATACCGTCGATGGAGGCTCTCCAAAAATTGTTTGGGAGGCAGATCATGTCAGGTAATGATGATATCCGATGACCTCCGAGAGCCTTGATTCGAGAACTTAAAAAAATCGAGAAAAATGTTATCTATACGAAATTCTTAAAATTTTTAATAAATTAATTAATAAGTACAATAATTTAGTAAATTAATTAACAAGTACAATCCGTTCAAAGTTTTGGATTTTCAGTACTATTGCCACGTTTTGTCAATGTGAGATTTAACTTGCAAGTGATAAAAAAAACATGAAGTTTTATGCTTATGTTGACCGATAATAGCTACCAACTGGAGTGCCATCTATTGTGAAATACGTTTCATTTTCAGGTATTTTCATTTTTCACTAATTTCCACCATTTACGGTTAGTTATTTATTATCAACAGCTTTGGACATTTTTTAACAAAGCGTACATTTTGGTAATATAAAATTGTATTCTGTTGAAACTGTCAAGTTTTAAATACATCGTTTATTTCAAATTAACAAAATATGACAGTTGTACAGAAAAGTAAAGAAAAAAAAATGAATGCGATTATTATTATTATGCTTTACTAATTTACTAAAATCTGTAAGAATTTCGTAAAGATAATGATTTTTTCCTTGAATGTTTCAAGTTTAAAAAAGTGATGTTAGAATTTCATTTGGGTTATAAATTGAGGTTCTTATAATTAGTATAAACTGTTCTATTAGATGGCGTATGTCATTCTTTTCAGCCAATCAGCTACTTGGTCCATTCCCGGGTTAGCTACTGTGATATGAGGTAAAACTATACTTGTAATTTCACAATGAAAATAAAAGTATATAACATCCTTTTCCTGTCATTTCAATTTCACCTGTTGTCTCCTGGAAATGAACTATTTCCATGATCAAACGGGAACTGATTTTTTTATATCAAGGAAGGAAGACACAAAATACTCCGTGTGTGTTTGCCGTTTTCCTATAACCTCTACATTTTTCAATAATGATGGGGAAGGAAATGTGTTTTTATTTCTTTCTCACCTGCAGGAAATAGGTGATATCTTGTTTTCTTTTCTCTCTACTGTCGACCAGCCAATCACAGCAGTCGCAACACTCACAACAACGGCAGCACATCCAGTTCCATACTCGATCCAGCAGCGCCTCTTGCTTCATCTGTGGATAACAAAGAACAGAAACAGACGTTTCAGAAAAGAAAAATTACAGCTTTCAACACCTTGACAAAGAATATTTCCAAAAGTAGAGATGCTAAGACAAACCGAAAGTAATTGAAAACACTTAACCGTTACTAAATAAAAATTTATCTCTTAATGTTACAACAGAAAAGCTCTAAATATTTACATGTCTCGAAAGTTTAATGTTTGTAGTTTGCCACTTGCTACAATTAAAATTGCGACAACGATTCTTCCTACCGGTTACTAATATTTGAATTTTAAATTTATTCATGGTCTTAAGGCATCTATCACGCTGGTCGGAATGGCGTGAGGAAGGGATGTTTGTAGGAATCAACCAGTGCCCAAGTTGAAGGTATCATCCAGGCATATGTCTGGTGTGGTTGAGGAAATACCTTGGAAAAATCAGTTAGGATCATTTGTCGTTGCTAAGGAACCTAGGAATATTCGAGATTTTAAAGAAATATGAATTCTTATGTAATTTAATGGGTGGAACTAACATGAATGGTCTAGAATGGGTTAGTATCTTCTGGGACTGGTTATAGAGGCATTTCGGGCACCGTAGGCACCACAGTTGTGAAAGTAAGTGTGTTTAACCGTTTCAAACATATAATATGTCAAATTGCTCTAATACCATACTTGCTATTTGGCTACTGGGAAAGGTCATAGAGGTACTGCTGGTACCGCACGCACGGCATTTGTCAGTCAGTGTTGCTAACCTTTTCAAAAGTTTAATATTTAAAATTCCTCCAATACTGTTATCCTTATCCATACCAAACTTGGCATTTAGCTAGTGCACGTCTCTTGTCAATGTTGCTAACCATTTCAAACTTAATATTTCAAATTAATCTCAAACTCATTGGCCGTATCTGCACCACACTTGGCAATTAAATACTGGAATATTACTTTCATAGAGGTATTTCAATCAGTTTGCCAACTTTTTTTTTTAGAAATTTAATATTTCAGTACCAAAGGTAGCGTCTACACCAAACGTAGCCTTTAAGTACTAGATTTTCAAATGAAATTGTATAGTTATTACTGTTTTGAGGAAAAAGGAAAAGCAATACAGGAATTCTGCCCCCTCCCTCACACACACACAAATGGAGTTGTAAACCTCAATTTCCGGGTACAGACCCCTTTTTACGCTAAAAAACTGACAGTACCATAGATAACTCTACTTACGCTCTCCCAATTTCGGTTTTACACCAGCCCTTCCGAAAAAAAAAATTACTGTCAGAATCCCTGATGCTATGACACGTCATATCTTACTTCGGGTTTTGTTTAAAATTCAAAATGGTGATCGTACTATTAATTTTTAGATGACATTTTATAACTTTCATATTTTCACTTGCTGTAATGAAACTTCCAAAAAAAGACTTTGATCTTCGATTAAGTTTATATAAGTTAAACTTTAAAGTAGGCTCAAATAAAAGGAAAGAAATACGCATTTCTGAGTCGTTGAAATTACTTTTACTTATTGTTAAGTACAGAATAATATTTATTGTGGATTTTACCAGAACATGAATCCTCATCTTCCAGTTTCCGGTCAAGTGTGTTAACACTATCAAAATACAGTTAATTTTATGTGTAAATTACTGTAAATGAAGCAATACACTCAGATTTTAATTTTACTCGCAGCTGGTTACCACTGAAACTGGAATCAATGCCTGAAATTTTTATTCAAGAGTCTTTGCAACTCATACAATACCCAAGAATAGATAATATGTTCTTCAACAAGATCTTTTGCAAGGCATTTGTGGAAAAAGTGCAGAACAAAATTTAGCACTGACGTATGGGAAATGAAAACATTTTAAGGACACTAAAGGTAGCGGTGAGATCTAGGTTCAATTTCCAGTTCGTTCAGAGACCAATATTTTGGTCTACGCTCAAAGAAGATTTCTAAACCAATTGTATTTCATATTTTAAAGAGGTTATATTAAAGTATTGACTCTTTTTGTTAATTCGTTTCATATAAAGTAAACTTATTTTCGTAGCATTTCAAGCTAATCACAAGAGTGACAATTGGAAATTTAAATCTTAGTAAAAATTGAGAATACAAATATAGATTAGAGAAAAAAAAATACTACAATCAACTACCTCTGATCTTGAACAAATACATATAAAGTTTAATATAAAACAGTTAAATGTACCAGGTGTGTAAGCTTAAATCCGCTGTTTGCCCATAGATGGCGTTGGTGAGCGTATAAAGCTACCATGGGCACGCCAGACCTATTGTGTGGATGAGTTGGACCTCTGGCAACACAGACACAGATCAGTGCATATAATCAGCAAGTGCAGACAACAACACACAATGTGCCGTTGGTAAGCATGGCTAATTTTGTGCCAGAAAAAGAGCATATGCGGGAAGCTCTGCTTCCATTTGAAGAAATCGGCTGCCGACGAGCATCGAATGCTTGTGGAGGCCTATGGTGACAACGCTTTATCGAAACCAACGTGCCGCGATTGGTTTCGTCGGTTCGAAGCCGGCAATTTTGACCTGAATGACAAGAAGCGTGAAAATCAGCCCAGGAAGTTTGAGGACTATCAATGCAGGTGCTGTTGGACGAGGACGATACCCAATCACAACAAATGTTTGCCGAGCAATTGGGCGTTACTCAAGCAGCCGTTTCCATTCGTCTACGTGCCATGTGAAAAGTTCAGAAGATCGGAAAATGGGTGCCGCATGAATTAACGGATCGGCAGCTGGAGAGACGCCAACACACATGCGAAATGTTGCTCGACAGACAAAGAAGAAAGTCGTTCATGCATCGGATTGTGACGGGCGATGAAAAGTGGATATATTTCGCGAATCCGAAACGCCAGAAATCGTGGGTTGATCCCGGCCAACCATCAACATCTTCCTCGAGACCAAATCGCTTCGAACGGAAGACGATGCTGTGTGTTTGGTGGGATCAACAGGGTATCGTCTACTTTGA